>JAQISU010000008.1:20317500-20485000 GCA_029339505.1 Unio delphinus
GTTATGGTAGTTTTCATAAATACAGAAATAATGAAAGCCCTACTAGTTACGATGCACCAAAAATGAGCAAGGCTAGATAGTGAAAATGTGAGCCTTAATATGACCTCTCATGTTAAAATTCTTGGTGTATTCATAGATTACAATCTTTCTTGGTTTATTCACATTAAACATGTTTCACAAAGGTTGATTCTCATCTTTGGCTACTGAGGAAAATCAAAACATATATACCTTTTCAGAACAGGGTCAACTTTTATAAAATTTATATTCACTCATCATAACTGTACTATTGTAATTTAGTTTGGGGGTAATGTCTCTAACTCAAACATAACATGACTTTTCAAACTTAAAGAGGGCTTGCCATTTAATTCTAGATAAGTGTATATACATTTTCCAGAATGCAATGAATAATATAAAGATTTTAACAATGCATAAAGAATATTTTTTAGGAAGGCCAGATTTATGTATAAAGTACCTAGAAAAACCATTCCTATCTGTCTAAACATCTTTCTCCAAAGAGATGCTGATGGTACTCCAAATTTAAGGTCCATAAGAAGTAAAAATTACATTATGCAAAGACCAAAGAAGGAATTGGTTAAACAAAGTTTTCAATATACTGGTCAACTCAGGTACGGAACAACACTTCCAGTGACATAAAGCAAGCTCCTGGCATTTCTTCTTTTCATAATCAGTCTTAAATCGATGAAATCTTTAGACAATTGAACAGTTCTAGTTCAATAAATACCACCTCCTTTTCTGTAATTTTGCATTTTTGTAGTTGACATTTTCAATGCAGGATATTTTGTGTTATTGTGTTCATAGATGCCTGTGCATATGTTCCAGGCTTGATACTTTGATTTTTAAAATCTATCTAGTGTCAAGCCAGAGTATTCAGATCATGGTGTATACACTGAATATATTGTACATAACAGATAGAAGGCCTCTTGGTAGATTAGTTCTGTAACTAATTTAGTTACCGTCTCTAAATAAATTTATTATTATTATTAGTAGTAGTAATAGTAGTAGTAGTGGTATTAATGTATGAATGAACTAGACCCTTCATTCTAACCAAATTGTTATGACCATACTGTATGGCAATATGCAAAACATTTGAGTGCATCTCATGATCTGTTTTTAGAAAGACGGATTTTCTCATTGTAACCATTCACCTTCCAGCTTTGTTACAATTATCCATTGATATGATTGCAAATGTATGGTTGTATTAATTGTCTACATTGACCACTCCAGTGGCCTAGTATTTAGTGTCAGCCACAGAAGTGATAGGTCATGGGTTCGATCCCCAGCCGAGTCATACCAAAAACTTACAAAATTGTACTAAAAGATGCCTCACTTGGCGCTCATCATTAAGAGGTTAGTGTTAGGACTGGTCTACCTGGTGTCAGTATAATATGACTGGGTGGGACATCATGCTACATGTCTGCGACATGATGCCCCAGTGCTAGACATCACTACAAACTGCCTCACTGCAGACATTGTAGCAATATGACTGAAAAATGATTAAAGCTACGATTAAATCCTAATCAAACAAACAAACAAATCGTCTAAATTCTTACAGTAATGTTTTACATTGGTTAAATAGTGTTTACTTAAGTGCTTTTTTCACATCTCCCCTCCAAGAAAACCCCTGTGTGATTTAAATGTTAGACCTTTATCAAATTATGGAAATTGGATAGTAATACAACATAACATTGTCAGAACTAGCTTAAATACCTGGCTACCGGTACATTAATGGAGCATCTCAGAAGTCACTACTATTATTGTAGGTGTAAGAATTGACAGGGATGTCATTTTTGCTTTACAATCAGAACAGGCAATGTCTAAGTTAATTAATTTTAATTATGACATAGTTGCCCTAACTTTGCCAGATAGCTAAATTCTTGAACATATATCAAAAACAATGAAACTTTACAAATTTGTTTCAGACATTCACATTAATCCATAAATTTTACTGAAACCGTTATTTTCAAATCGTTATCTCATGATCATATGTGATTTTTGATGGCTGGGACAAACATTTTTTAAAAAAAAGCAGCTCCATAAATATAATGCAGTCACCAAAGCATTTCTTTTCTGTGTACAAAATGAAAGGCTGTCCATGTTCATGTGATGGAAACAACATGGAGGTATGCATTTACCATGTATAGATGTTTCATCTTGTATGTGAATGTTTTGTTAACGCAAAACAAAAATGATATCCTCTCTTTGTTCTGTTTGAATCCCTCCTATGATGGCTAGAGTTTTGTCCAGTATTATTTGATAGTTGAAAACAGCCTTTTTACAATTGTAAACTTGGTCTTTGAAATATCTTCAGCATGTGTTCTATCTTGCTAAGCATGTTGGGATAATAGCGAGCTGCCTTCTGATACTTTAAATAAATAAATCCTCTCAAATTATATTAGAAGACAACTAATGTACAGATGTTAAGATAGGAATGAATAATTCTGATGTAAATAACCTCAATCTGAAAACCTAAAGAAGGGGACCAGGATGAGGGTCAAAAGCTCATTTCTAGGACATTTTAAGTAGTAAATAAGGTAAGTTCTTTTACTTAAATTGTAAAAAAAACAAACAAGACAGATATCAAGCAGATCAGGAGTTTGCAAAGGGTAACACCATTTTCCAAAGCTTGGAGCTAAGTAAACATGTTTAGCTGCAAGTAGTAATTTTTGTAAAATATCTACAAATGGAGACAAAAGTTTATATTTGTATTATGTTTACAGTATAACCCATACAGTCTATAATCATGGACAAAAGTTAAATGCACTGTATAGATATACATTTACATAATGCACAGTATACATGTAGCTCTACTTAAGTTTATGGACAGCTTATACCTTGGATGGGAAAGAGGCCTATTAATTTTGGGATCAATTGATGAAAGGTCAAGGTTATTAACTGAAAGAATGATACCTTTTGTGTAATATTACTGTTGTGAGTCTAGGGGCTTACAAAAGTAACAGGGAAGAAGTGAAGACAACAAGCTTTGTAAAATTTAACAATTTATTTTCTTAGAATTTCAGGTGAAAAAAATCAGAGAAAAAAACCTTTGTTTTATGAACAAAACCCCAAAACAATAATAAAAGAATTAAAGAATTGAAGTCATATTAAAAAAAGTCCTGAATGAAACTTAATTCGAATCGTGATGAAATCCAAATTGGAAGACGATGTCTGTTGTAACCTGCAAAGTGCTGCAGTGTCAAGTCTCTTGTTGAATCACAGAAAATACTGGTTTTTTAATTCTGTATAAATTTTGATATCCTTGTCCAAGAATTATTTTAGAGCACTAGTATTTCCAGGGAAAGAATCACTTGAATTCAAAATAATTTGAGGAAAATAAAATATTAGCCCAAATTGGAAGCAACATGAAACAACATTTCAAGTGTTAAGGCACGACTGATAAATCTTTTTCAAAACATTGGTAATAAGTCTAAGATGCAAAACAGATGCCCTGATGGGAGTCAACCTTGTACAAATGGATGTTTATTACATGATAATTATCACGTTATTCAGGTATGGCCTTGACTTCACTTAATAATTCTTAGTCTGAGCAAGAATACTAATTTTAAAAATAACTGTTTATCAAAAGTCACTGGTTCTGAATCAAGGTCAGAAACTAGATAGTGTTTCTGTTATTAGGTGTTTACCAGTAAAAACGAAAAGTCCGGTCAAACAGAACTAAACTTATTTCTTAAAAAATGAATTCCAATAAACAATATTACATTATAATAGCATGCAATGGAATAATACAAAAGTGAAAACATCAGGCGAACAATTAATTAAGTCAAGTCAAATATAGGTAACATAACTAAAGTTCTAGACATGTGCCTGAACCAAATTTGTAAGAAAGACATCTAATTTTGAGATCAAAAATCTCAATCATTGTGAAAACGTTTATTTTGGAGTATGTTTCTAAAACAAACATTGGATGATGAGCACTATGGGTAAGAAAGAAACATAAATATTTTGGTCAATAATAGTCACTGGTCAAGATCATGGGATATTTAATTTAAAAAATGATGGTTTCCAGTACATTTAGTTAGAACCAAAGGTCATAGTCATCAAGACACTTTGGTCAATAGTCTCCAGAGTCAGTCTGCATAGAGGAATATTAAGCCACTATATTATCTACAGTTCATAATACCCTTTTTAATACACAAATGGGACTGCTTGCATAAAATTCACTTTCCTTAGTACATTGAATTGTTTTGTGTTCCCATTCTCATGGAAAATGTTTATCTTGGAAAAGGCATTGACAAAGATTTTGTCATGGGAATTGAACAAAAAATGAAAATGTGCCTTAACTTGTCCTCTTTCATTGTTACAGTGGAAGGATTGGGTGACTAAGGGAAATATGAGGGCATCTTGACAGAATAAAGCTGATTATGTGGTTATCTTTCTTATAATGTTGATCAGTATTATAATTTATGCGTACAGACCCACCTTTCAAGTCTTTTGTTTGTTAATATTGAAGAATTTAGTAGTGGATAATCAGTAATTTGTCATGGTTAGTCATGGAAAACTTTGTCCCCATTTTGTGGGGAGAAAGAAAAATTGAAGATTTTTTTCTGGTTCTTTATCCTAGGAAATTGTCATCCCCTGGCTATGTAATAATACATTAGCAGAATTATATGGTTGTATGGTTTATTTACATGAGTGAATAATCAAAGTAGTGTTGTTTTTTTTTCTTTCTTTTTCTTCAGGAACAGATATCCTTATTTTAAATACATGGAGGGTGCTTCCATTAATAGTTGGAAGGTAAGAAATCTGAAACTATGTAGTGTACACAAATGTGTTATGACTGAAAAGGGTACAGGGTAATGTGAATCACAATGTTTTAGCATCATTGAAGTAAATTTATGATTATTGTGTATTAGTGTGTTATCAGATTTTGGGAATTACCTTTGTAAAAAAAAATAATTTTGGTGGTAGTTTTACACTACCCAATTAAAATTAGCATGCACTTGCAATTATGCCACAATGACTACTACATCCTAACAGGAATGAAGTGTGGATGCTATATTCCAAAACAAGAATTATCAAAATACAAATTTCATTTGCATGAAAGAAAAGTTAAAAAAATTTTCAAGCAAAGTCTGAATTGAAGCTTACTTGAAAGTAACGTCCACAATTCCATATGTCCACTTGCTTCACTTGGTTTGGTGTTTTGCTGAACAGCATCAAAGGTAGTGCTGAGGCACCGGAGTAAAATGCCTTGCCCAAGGTAGCCAGCCAAAGCTGATTTGCTGGTAGGATTCAAACCTGCACCCTTTAGGTTGTGAGTCTGGCATACTAGCCATTGAGCCATTTGTGACATGCAGGAGAAAGAATTCTGCCTGAATGGGGTTTGTTCATATTTTTTGTATTTACTTCCTGAGTAGAAAATGACCCTTTTGAAATAGTACTGAATAACATGTAACTCTACCTATAAACTCGTATGTACTCCTGTTACATAGACATTGCCAATTGTATGCTCATTTCCATTAAACCTTTTTGCTAGGTTAAATTAATGGCCTACATCCATATGTTTGCTAAATTCACTTCCATTGATGTTCCCATAAAATCTTGTGATTTACAGTACCTGTTCACCAGAGTTACCCTTATTTCACAAACTGTATACATATGTTTTCCTTATCGTGAGGCAGTCTACCTAATTCAGTGTAGATGAGAAAAGCAGAAAGTTTAAAGCAAGTCTAGAGTTTTTCTACATATGTATATACATGTATTAGAAAAATCTCAATGAAATGAAGAAAAATTATAATTGGGGGCTTTTGTACAAATATGATGTATTAATAAAGATAGATGGGAAAGTTTGCAGACAGACTTGGAGCATGAAAACTAGTCTTAACACATTAACCCCCTAGCGCAGAGTTTACGGGTCACAAGATTAAGTAGCCTACTTCCAAGGTCTGTAGCATCAAGGTCATGCATGATACACTAAAGTGGGTGGTGTTATAAAAAGGTAGACAGATGCAGCTCTACAATGATAACAAATAATCTGGACATTTTAGTTACACTACAAATTTCAGATGTAAAAGCCTAATTTTTTGGACCCGTTTTTTTTTTCCACCCAAAATTCGCCTATGGTTGCAATCCGATTTTGTGTCCAGATTTTAGACTTGATGGCCTCAGATCTATGGCAGACTGGTCTGAAGGGCACACAGACAGGTGAACCTGTGCAAAACTTATGATAAGGCGGACATTTTAAAAGAGTCTTCTCCATACGAAAACTATGGGTCAGTTAAGCAAGAAGAAAAACTGCAACTTTTCACCTTCTGCTCATGCGCCAGAAAAACTTACCAATGCAAGACACTATTTTAGCACAACTAGGCATTAATCTAATGGAATATTGCTTGGAAGTCGATGTATTAGGATGTATTCAGAAATAGTCCCCAAAATATGTTTCATACTCGCATTTCACATGAAAACAGCAAAAGCCTCCAGGGCTTAATGTGTTAAGTAACCAAATTATGGTAACTCATTCAGCCCTAGCACTGTTATCAGAATCACTGCTGCTGTGCCCCAGCATCACTAAGCTGTGTCTTCTGAGCTGCTTGTGCCCCAGAGAGTGTTTATCTGTTTGGAAAAAAAATTGTAAACATCATGCACATGCATTCACTCTTACCTTAATTTCTCTATTTATATCCAAGTGAATTTGTCTACACAATGATGTATTTTTCCCCTATTTTCCTGAGTGTTTCACAACTTATTTATACACTTTTTACGAAAATATGTGCAACATTTTTAGAAATATCATGTTATCAGTGCTATCAATCCTCTTCTGGTAAGTCAATCTCGGAAACACTGGTGTCAAATCTTAATCTCGCAAAATAACCAAATGCCGAACATATCTTTCCTCTGCTTGCTCAATATTTTAGAGATTAAAACTGAGAAACTCCTCGTTTTTGCTCTTATCGTCATCAGAAATGACTCTAAGTCCTCTATCATTTATGATTTGATGAACAGAACACGTGTAGTGAAACTACTGAATTAGTAACCCTTGGCATCTAAACAATTCAAATTTGCACAAAGGAAAGTAAAATCATTTCTGATTGGTTTAATATAGATGATATTGAGTCCCTTTGTAAAAGAGGCAATTCATTACTAAATAAAATAGTAATGTACCAAGAATTAAGTCTTGTTGTACTCCATATATAATTATTCAAGGGTCAGACAGAACATTATATATATATATATATATATATATATATATATATATATATAAACATGTTGTGTTCTCTTACTTAAGTATGAAGTAACCTTCTGATTTTCTGGAAAGATGACATCTACTGCTAGACTGGCTTGATGCAGCTCTTTCATTTTTGTGCAGTTTTTCATGATTTATGTGCTTGTTGTCTATCTTCATCTACATTATTGTTTCATGATGCATTGGGTGTTCACTTTGTGTGTGTTTCTTCATTTCCTTGTTTTGGAAACGAGAAAAATTTGAATTTTTCCCATCTGTCTTGTTCTACTGTTAAGATGTCCTTTGTTTTTTTAATAAACCATCATCACATAAACCCGTTTGTGCTATAATGGACCATCATTAATTGCTTTATATGACTACTCATTGGCTCTTCATACTACATTGTACTCCAGGCTAAATGAATTGAGACTACATTCATCCTTACTTAAATGTAAACGGAAGCTGGCTGGTGTAGAACAGAAAGATTTACAGTTATCTCCCTTTTGCCCTTTCCAGCTAAACAATTAAAAATTTTGGTCATTAATTTTCATAACCTAGTCCAAATTCATTTTAAATCGTCAACTGTTGTGTCAACTGACCCAGAGATACCACTGCGTATTGCATTATTCAACGCCCAATCAGTGGGACCACCAGAAAATCACACATAAATAGTTAATTTATCAACAACCATAATATTGACGTCTTCTTCCTGACTGAAACCTGGCTAAAAACATAAGACAATGAGCCCAGGTGCGTGGATTTAACACCCACCACTTGCTCCATCAAGTCGTTCCCCCGCCATTCTCGAGTAGGTGGAATTGTTCTCATCACAAATAATTCCATGATAAAATTTCTCAAGTACAACACAACCTTCAATTTCTGCCACACGTCGTTTGAAATAGTCTAAACAACACTCACACTGGAACAAATGTCATTCCATTCTACCTCCCACCTCCTAGTAGAAAAAGCAAGCTGACTGAATCTCTCTTTTTGGAGCAGTTTACGAATCTTCTCGAGTATGGAAATTCGTTTGGTGGCAACCTAATTATTCTTGGAGATTTCAACTTTCACTTTGACTGCCCTGGAAACTCGTATACATCAAAACTCCTAGATTCCATTCATGTTTTCAACCGTTAAAAAGCAGTTAACCAACCCACCCATAAACTGATAATATTCTGCGATCCACCCTTGTATACCACAAACTTCAGATCACCTCTTTCGAGTAGACCTAAAGGACCTATTTGCAAATTTCTTCTGTGACGAAGTACAAACCATTAGAGATACGCCTGACAACACAATTTCAATTTACTCATCATCACCATACAGAATTTCAGCAACAACCATTAGGAGCATTTGAACCTGTCTCTTAATGGATCTAGTACTTACAATCATGATGCAGAGTGCACCATAGTCATGTGAACTTGATCCAATTCCAACATCACTGCTGCTTGAGTGCTTAGCCCCAATATTGCAAACACGGACTGATATTGTTAATATCTCTCTCTCATCTGGGGAATTACCATCATTTTTCAAAACTGCCATCGTAAAGCCTCAGTAGAAGAAACCATCACTTGACCATAACAAGTTAAAGAGCTACTGCCCAGTAATCTCCTGTTCATATAAAAAATCTTAGAAAAAGTTGTTCTTACCCAACTTGTATCTCATTTGAATTCAAACAGTCTTTTTAGCAATGTACAGTCTGCACATCGCCCTTGCCACAGTACTGAAACTACTTTTCTGAAAGTATTTTATGGCATTCTCATTGCTTTGGATAGTGCAAAGATTACAATCCTCACCCACCTTGATTTGTCTACAGCATTTGACAAAATAGACCATGATATATTACTTCACCGTCTCCAGCATGTATTTGGCATTCAGAATACAGCCTTACAGTGGTTGAAATCCTACTTAGTCAACAGGACACAAATTGTATCTGCAAATGGAATAAACTCCAGCCCAGTTGATTTGTGTTGTGGTGTTCCACATGGGTCTATTGTTGGACCTGTTATCTTCATCTATACACTCATCTGCTCTCAAGTTTCATAGATCATCACCCAGTTTCTCATCAATTGTATGCTGATGACACAAATATGCAAGTCTAGCCACCCAACTGAAGTTGATGCTACCATCCAAGGAGTAGAGAAGTGCATTTCTGATGTGAAACCAAGGATGACATGTAACAAGCTGCAGATGAATGTTGATAAAACTGAGGCCATTCTGATCACAACACAAAGACTTAAATTTATAGTCAGTACGAAATCTAGGTATTACCCTAGACAATACTCTCACATTGCACCAACATGTTATGAACATATGCAAGGCTGCATATCTTTAGCTGAGACAGATCAGCTCCATTCACAAATATCTTTCAGTTGATGTCACTAAAACACTTGTGTATTCATTAGTACTTTCAAGACTGGACTATTGTAACTCATTTCTGTCTGGTTCATCACAATATTTACTCCAGAATCTTCAAAAAGTTCAAAACATGGCTGCTCGGATCATCTTTAAAGTTCCACGATCAGAGCACACCTCCCCACTGCTCTGTACCTTACACTGGCTATCCATTTGATCCAAAATCTAACACAAAATCTGTTCTCTGTGCTACGATTCACTGATGGACTCCAGTCCAACCGACCTATCCGGCCTCGTGCATGTGTACACACCAGCAAGATCCTTACGCTTCTCTTCTGAAAATCATATACTCATTATTTCCACTATGAAATTGAAGTCATATGGACAACGTTCCTTTGCATACCAGGGCCCAGCAAATTGTGGAATGAATTGCCCATTAAAATTAGACACATAGACACAGTGATCCCTTTCAAGAGGTCTCTTAAAACTTACCTTATTTGACTGGAAGAACAAACTTAAAGACCTAAAAATGTTTCCTACCTGAAATTGTTTCAGCATGACTGTTTTCAGATTTCATGATGTTTGTTTCTGTTTTTTTTTATTCATATCATTATAGATGTTGTAAAGCGTTTAGCTTCTAAAGATTATGTGCTGTGCAAAGTCCTCATTATTATTATTATTATTATTATTATTATTATTATTATTATTATTATTATTAATTGTGCTTTCATCACATTGGTAGATTTTCCATTTCTGCAAATTAAAGCATTTCATGATCCACCATGTTAAAAGCTTTCCTGAAATCTACAAATACTGATTTCTATTATTCTACCTAATGGTCAAAACCTTGAAGTCATTTGTCAGTTAGGGAGATCAAAGCAGCGTCATATGAATGTTTCTGTCTAAAGCCTGATTGTAACATCAAGTATTTGGCTAAAGTGTTTGGATACTGGTGAGATATAGAGAACCTCAGAGATTTGGCCGCTGATGAAATTTTTCAGTTCAATAAAGTTGTTTACCATCACTGGTTCTTTTGACTGTGTGGTAATGTTGGTGAAAAAATCATTGAAAAATTTGCTATGTCAATATCAACAGTGACTATGGTGTCATATACCAGAAGTGAGTTTTATTTGTCTCAATTTTTTTTTCCTCCAGGGAGTTCATAATGACAACTTTCCAAATTGTGTTGCCCTTTTTGTTTTCAAGCAATCTTAAGTATTTTTTATATTGCTTTTTTAATCATACTTGTAATTTTATATTGTGCATGGTTTCCCTAGCCTTGAATTTGTTTCGTGTTTTCATAACATCTAGGATTTCAGTAGCAAGACGGTTAGGTTGGATTTCATTCTTTACTTGATGTACTTTCAGTGGTGCATGTTAGGATAATAATTACATCCATAAACAAGTCAATCCACACCTTCAGATCTTCATTTCTGCCATTGAAATTTTGGATCCTATTCCATTGAACTTATTATAGATTATTGAGAAATTGTTCTTCATTAACATTTTTTAATGATCTGTAATTAATAGTTTTGTGCCTATTTTTTTAAAAAATTTCTCTTGCATTTAACCTATTTTGTCAAAAAAAGGATGGTGGTCACTAAGACCAACATTTGGTACATTAACACAAGCCACATTGTCTGGTTTGTTGGTATAAATGTGATCAGTAAGTGTGCCTGATCTTTCTGTTACCCTTTTGGGCTCATTTACCAGCTGGACTAAGCCTAATGATGCAATAAATTCCATCCATTCGTTTCATATTTGAGACAATGTCTTTATATCACCAAGTGTATGTGTTTCATTCTCAGGTACAAGATCATTTTCCATTTGTTTCAAAAAGTTGTGATTCTAAATTGCTTTGAAGGAAGGTTCTCTTTAAATGAAACCAGCTAGGAATGATTTTGCATTATTTTGAAAAACTCCACCCAGATACTCTCAATTTCATGTGACTCCAGCTTACATAACGCCATTCGGGCGTTATTTGTGGTGTGAATCGGCAATTGACGGTTTATACCACGATATACACAGGAAAAACGTTAAACTCTTCATTGTAACAGCTGTAAAATACGACTTATAAAAATGACTGCATTTTATTAGTTTACCATAACGCATTAAACTGCGAGAAAACAGTTTGTATTCGCTGTATTTTTTACAGCACATTACATTTAAAGCTAGCATATACATGTACATATAAACGGTGTGATGATATCATAAAATTAAAAAAATGTGCATGATTCAATTATCCGGAAAACTTGTTAATCCGGACATGTCCACTGGGAACGAATGTGTCCGAATTAACGAGGCTCCACTGTATATTATTTTCCTTGATAGAGATCATTAACTTAATCTGGTCTATTTTTTCCATTACCTTGTACATTTAAGTGACTGATGTTAAATTTGTTGTATTTAGTTTCATATCAATTATATATATATGTCATCATCCAATTGTGTATTCACTGAGATTGTCTCAATTCTACTTTTATCATTCTGACATCCTGTTTCCATATTTAAATTTTCAGATATCTGTATTAGTGTCTTCAAAGTCACATACCTACCTTTAAAATCCTTTAACTTTTGTGTTTACAGTAATGTCCATTGAATAGTTTGAGTCAAGAATCTGACTAGATACATTTAGATGTGTTATAAATCCTGCACTGGCATTCTCTTTGCCATCTTCCTTGTATGTATTATATATACATTGACAGCCTGGGTCTGTTTGAGTCCAAATTTATGGCATCTGAAGCACTAAACTGTTTGCCATATATATATATATATATATATATATATATATATATATATATATATATATATATATATATATATATATATATATACTGTATCACATGCTCAATTTCACCACAGTAGAGACAGTACTCTTCATTATAGTGCCTGAAAATGGGGGCATATAGGTCAATATTTCTCAGTAGTTGAGAGGTTTCTTTTCTATTTAAATGAATTTTGTCTCAGTTGTAGAGGCTTTGGTAAATCCTGGTTCTGAAGAAAGAAAGATGTGTATTGTGGAATGTACTGTAGGTTGAAGTCTTCACTTGGGTCTATTATCAGATCATTGATTTTTGTCACCCTGCTGTCCACATGAGGAGGAAGTCCTGATATCAATATTTTACATGCATCTGAGCTGCAATACCTAGCAGCATACAGTAAAGTTTCAAAATCTTTTCTGATTTGATTTAGTGACCTTCCATTACTGGCTTCTATTGCACTTACTGATCTGTCGTGATGTTGTCAATGTTTGCACCTCTTAGAGTCTACATCTGTTTTAAGAAAGCTCTTTACTATTATACTTTTCAATATTGAGAAGCCAATTATAAGTCCTATCTTTTCTGGCTTGTAATTTCATGTGTTGGACTCTGGTTTGAATTTCAGACACATTATCTTGAAGGAAGGGGTGCTGAAATTGGTGTCTCGGATGTGTGAGCTAATTGAGCTGATGTTTACACATTTGTCTGAGCACTGGGAAATGCAGTTGTTGGTGCAGGCAACAGATTTGTCAGAGCTGAGGGCCATGGGTGCACACTTACTGCTGTTGCAGATGTGACACATGACTGATGAGGGGGGGGGTACTGTTGTTTGCAATGCAGGATTACTTTCGGTATCAATTGTTACTCACATGGTCATTTTACATTTTCTTTTGGCTGGTACAGTATTGGGATTGTCTGTGTCTGAGCATCTATTTGGGAGTCTGAATTGCTGTTTCACATGAGGTCGCTTGCTAATCATTCTTTCTATGATTGATAAGTGGCTGAAAGCATTAGATAAAGGAGAAATGATAGGCATCATTAGGGTTGATTTTTGTAAAGCTTTGGATCTTGTACACCATGAAAGTTTGCTTGAAAAACTTCAAATCTATCAATGCAATGAAAGCTCCCTAAACTGGTTTATTCCTTAAATAACTGAAAGAGTAAGTCTTTCAGTAGTCAACTTTCAGAAAGTAAAAATATTAATTCTGGAGTACCAAAGTGTTCTATCCTCAAACTTGTTATACATTCTGTTTATCAAACAACTTACTTTTTAAGATAGGAACTTCAATTTCTCCCACTGACCTCTATGTGGATGATGGCTAAAATAAAAGATTAAATCATAAATAATTTGCAAGAAGCTCTGAATATGGTGCAAGGAAAACAGTATGATCATTATTACAGAAAAAAACAAAAGCATTACTAGTCACAACACAACAAAAACATCATATACATGCATCATGGAGAAAAGTCTCTGCAGCATAAATTATGCTCACATTCCACTTGGAACTGCCAGAACTTAACTAGATCTAAATGCTTTGTAAATTTGTATTATTATTATTATAAGAAGCAAAGTTTTGCAAAGTTTATATGAAAATTTACAAAAACAGTTACACAGCGAGTTGCTGATAGTTCTGGTATGGTGATGAGTCAGAAAGCTTTATCTTTTAGTACATGTGCTCTAGGACATATTTAGAAGACCAGGGCTTAACTCATTCAGCCCCAGCACTGTTAATAGTATCACTGCTGTTCTGCCCCAGCAGCACTAAGCTGTGTCTAGCTGCTTGTGCCCCATTTAGTTTTACCTCTATGGACAATTTTGGTAATATCATGTACATGCATTCACTCTTACCTTAATTTCTCTTCTTATTTCCAATAATTAAAAAAAACACACAAGTTTCACCAATTATTCCAAGTGAATTTGTCTACACAGTGATGTATTTTTTATTTTTATTTGTCCAAGTCTTTTGCAACTTATTTAAACACTATATACAAAATCAACATGATCGCTACAATCTGCTAGATCAGCAAGAACTCTATCATCATCGCTATCAGCATCCTCTTCTTCTGACAATTCAGTCTCAGAAACTTCTTTGTGTGAATCTAAATCTCGCAAAGTATCCAACTGTTGAACATATCTTTCCTTTACTTGCTCAATATTTTCTATCATTTACAATTTTTCATGAACAGAACCCGTGTAGTGAAACTGCCTTCCATTAGTAACCCTAGGTTTCTGAACAAATCAAATTTGCACAGAGAAAAGTAAAATCATTTCTGATTGGTTAATATTGGTCTGATTCTTAGAAAAAACATATTTCTAACGAATCAGAGACTTTCACTTTCAAACTACAAAAGACTGGATTGGCCATTGAAACTTCGACTGCTGGTTGGATCTGCCAATTTGAATGCAGAAACTGGAATATGTGTATTGCTGGATCGGGGCCGAACGAGTTAATCTTCCTTTTGAAATGGGAATGGGCACCAAGATTTGTGAATACTTCACCTACTACTGAAGCAGAAAGTATTCTCCATATATGGATGTAACATGGGGAAGGCAATGGAGAATTATGTGTATTATATTTAGGTTAATTTTACTGAAGAACACAATTTACTAGAAAATATTGGTTTCTTCTTCAAATACATTACTCAAACATATTACATTAGGAGAACAGGTACAAGGTGGAGGTTGATACATGCCAAAACAGCACATGGGAGGCAACTATTATAATCAAAGTAGCTCACAAGGGAGGCAACTACATTATAACAAAGTAGCTGAATATGAAAGCTTCTCAATCCTTTAAATGTAATTGAGACTGCAGCATATAATGGCTGCATTGAAGAATTGGCATGTAAGCAGATCCACGATGTTCCAGCTTGTATTTAATAAGGTTTTGCACAATGTCAATACTAATGGTTTTTAAATAACCTGTGTGAAACAAATTGGCAGGTTTGTCAGCATTTTGAGATGTTTATATAAAAATACACTGTGGATAGAGATGCAGTGATCATTTTTTTTGTTTAGCTGAATTAGCTGTAAATAATTTAAGTGTTTCCAGATGCAAATTCGGCTTACAGAATGTAGAAAATAAGTTTTTTTCTCATTTATCAAATTTATATGAAATGATTACTCCTTCAGATTTTAATTGTGATATTTTTAATGTAATCATTGCAGAGTTCCATCAGGCATGCTCTGTATCAGAAATGGTTTCGAAAGATTCCTTTTGATTTAAGCTACATCAACAGTAAAGGATGTTACTGGGCCATCAACTACAAGCACAGCCCCAAGGAGTGGAGTTTGCCATTTAGTTCGAGTAATGATAGCTTAGGAAATTCAGGTAATTCGATTAAACCATGTGCAGTTTCAGAAAGTCTTGGCAGATCTGGGTATAGGATGGTTTGGTAAACGTAGGATTTTTTAAGGAAGTACATAGACTGTGATTCTGGCATGTTATGCTCTGTCTGATTTGACTGTTTGTATTTGAGCTTGTTTTATATGGGGAAAGATTATGGCTTCTGACTGACCAAATATGAAGATATTTTCAAATTAGAGACATTAATTAATTTTTGTAGGTAAAACATATTTCTTTATGCAAATGTTTCTTGAATTTAGGAAGGGGTGTGAGTGTATTCTTTTTCCAAGATCTTATGAGAAGATCTTGGAAACTAGCAGAAACAGATCATTGAGCTGTGTAAAAAAAAATGATATCATAATTGGGTCCATCAGGCAACAAATGATTGAGTTGTGTATATATAAAGACCACATTATTGGATCCATTGGGCAGTAGATGATTGAGTTAAAGTGTAGACAGACATAACACATCCTTTACTCCTTGTGAATTTTTAAATTTGTTGCATTTTAACGGTACATCATTACAAGCCTTCATTTAGAAAGATGTAACGCTTCTTTGAGCATCTTATTCTTTGTTAATTCATTTTAATCAACTTGCTACATTTCATATTAGGCAATTTTTGTTCTGTTACAAAACTGAAAATTCACACAAGAGGCTGGTAACTTGTTTATCTACTCTGCTATGAATACAAGTTAAAGCAGTGCAAAATACAGCAATAGAAAAAAGGAATAGTGAGATCTCAAATTTGTTTCAAGTTGCATAAATGAAATGATCCATGTGCTGTACACAATTTTTAAAACAGTACAAATACAGCATTGTGCAGAAACGCTCCCTGGGTGTGCAGTCTAAATTTTTATGAATTCACTCACATGGAAAAAGATATGATAACTCTCATAAGTTTGTTTCAAATTGCATATATGCAAATGTTCTGTGTGTTGAACACAATTTTATTCAGCCATTCACCCATAGACAGATGTAGCTCTACAATGATAGCAAGTAATCTGGACATTTTAATTGTATTACAAAATACAGAGGGAAAAACCGAAGTTTTTGGACTTGTTTTTTTTTTCACCCAAAAATCGCCCATGGTCGGGTTCCGAATTTGTGTCCAGATTTTAGACTTTATGACCTCAGATCTACGGCAGACCGGTCTGAGACGCACACAGGCAGGTGAACCTGTGCAAAAAGTAGGATAAGGTGGACATTTTGAATAAAGGGTCTTCTACATACGAAAATTATGGGTCCTTTAAGCAAAAAAAAAAAAAAAAAAAAGAACGATTTTTTCCCTTCTGCTCATGCACCAGCAAACTAACCAATGAAAAACATTTTCTGTATCATTAGTAACCATTTGTCTAACAGATTATTGTTTGGAAATCGATGGATTACGATGTATTTAGAAATAGTCCCCAAAATGTGTTTCCCACTCGCATTTCATGCGAAAACAGCAGAAACCTCCAGGGGTTAATGTGTTAAACAGTCACTTTTCATGATGCCACAAAATTTGAATATTCCTCGCGTGTTTAATCACTTGTACATCAACACTGAACATGAATTACACATTTTGCCATTCCGAGACAATTTTCTATTTTTTTTTGAAAATTCTTGTTAACACATTAACCCCTAGCGAAGACTTTACGGGGTATGAGGCAGTAGCCTACTTCCATGGTCTGTAGAGTCAAGGTCATACATGATACACTAAAGTGGGTGGTATTATTGAAAAGTAGACAGATGTAGCTCTACAATGATAGCAAGTAATCTGGACATTTTAATTGTATTACAAAATACAGAGGGAAAGACCGAAGTTTTTGGACCCGTTTTTTTTTCACCCAAAAATCGCCCATGGTCGGGTTCCGAATTTGTGTCCAGATTTTAGACTTTATGACCTCAGATCTACGGCAGACTGGTCTGAGACGCACACAGGCAGGTGAACCTGTGCAAAAAGTAGGATAAGGTGGACATTTTGAATAAAGGGTCTTCTACATACAAAAATTATGGGTCCGTTAAGCAAAAAAAAAAAAAAAAAAAAAAAAAGAACTATGATTTTTGCCCTTCTGCTCATGCGCCAGCAAACTAACCAATGAAAAACATTTTCTGTATCATTAGTAACCATTTGTCTAACATATTATTGTTTGGAAATTGATGGATTATGATGTATTTAGAAATAGTCCCCAAAATGTGTTTCCCACTCGCATTTCATGCGAAAACAGCAGAAACCTCCAGGGGTTAATGTGTTAAAGTGCTTGCTGTGACACATGGTCAAGCCGATAGAAATATTGTAGCAATTTTTGCAGTGAGTGTTTATACATGACTATTTACACAACACTGTCTTCTGCTTGTTATCAATGGTTAAACTAAATATGATTGGCACATTCAGCCCCATTACAAACATTCATGACTGTATGGTGATCAGTGCTCTATTGACTCTACAGGGTGTTTCCAAAAACTAATCTGCACCGTCAAAAGCTTTTATGTACCCATCATGTGATGCATTGTTTTTGGGGGGTAGATTTTAGCATAAACAAAGAGATAGTTTTCAGGGTTGTCATCCTGATCCAAATACGTATAAATACTGGACTTTATACTGGACCTGAACATTCACATGGCATTGTTTGTTAGACCTTGAATTTGAATGAATATACCGGTAGTTAGAATATTAACATGGATCACATAAGAAACTCCTACATTGAAAGAGACAAACTAACCATTATAGACATGTACAAGTGTTGAGCTTTGACAGAATAGATCAGAGAAACAGTCTAACACCCTTTTTTGGTAAACCAGTCAAATGTAACAAATAATGAACAGTGCACAAGCCAAAATGGTAGAATGATGATCCACAATAAAAATGGAATTAAATCATCAAGATTTTGAAATATAGGATATCAATTGCATGATATATGCTGGAATTGGGGTGGTAACATAAAAATTATCTTTTAAATAGTTCCCTTTCCTCCTGGAGTTTTGTTTATTTGGTGAATTTATGTTTTATACTCAAAACTATGATAGTCATTTGTGTGGAAAAGGTCTTTCCATTAGCTTTATGAAGAAGAATAGTAATAAGAAGAATTTCAAGATGGTTGTCTTGGCAGTCATGCTGGATGTCCAATCATCATGATTTTTGTTGAAGTCCAACTAGATATCACAAAATATATTTTGGGGAAAACTCCATTTTGATATAACCATCCATGTTGTAACTATAACAAGATGTTCAGGATGGCCATATTGAAGGTCAAATCAGCACCATTTAATATGGGACCAACTAGACATTGTAAGAAGACTTAGTGAAACTCAACATCAGTGTTACTTTCTGTTCAAGATGAGTAGCAATTACAAGAATTTCAAGATGACTGATGCAACCATATTGGGCAGCAGATTTACACCATTGTCATTTAGGATCATCTAAACATCATATGAAGTCTTCCAGTGAAAACTCTGGTGATATGACCATCCATTCATTAGAAGTTGCAATAGCAAAATTTTCTAAATTGTCACTGTGCTAGCTATATTGGATGTTGGAGCTGTACCATTTTCATTTAGGACTAACTAGAGATCATAAGTCTTCCAGTGAAGACCCCATGTCAATATGACTTTCTTATCAGCAGAAGCAGAAGAAATGTTAACAAGATTTTTAAGATGGTTGCCATTTTGGATGAAAGAATGGCACAAGTTTAATTTAAAATCAAGCAGGTATCATAAGTGTTGCAGTGAAAACCCCATCTTGATATGACATCTCGTCAACATTTTCAAAGATGACTTCCATAGTGGCTGTATTGATTGTCAGATGGGCATCATTTTAATATAGGACCAACAGATGTCATATGAAGTCTTTCCATTTCGATGTGTCTTTCCATATATCTAGTTTTTCTAGATGGCCACTTGGGTGATCAAATTGGACATCACAGCATAAACATTTCATTTTTGACCTACTAGATCATGGGATTAAGGTGTCTAAAGATCTATGGTTTTCCTGCAAGAAGTTGAGAAGGAGAAGGAGTAGTGATAACAAACAGACAAGGCAAGTCCAATCCAATTGATCTGTGGCCAAGTCCTTCATATTTTGTTTGCATGTAAGCAGTCCTTTTTAGAAGATGCATTTTAATTAATATGCATAGTTAGTGATGAGGGACTGTTCTTGCTCAAATGGCTCTTGACCTAAAGCATTCATCTGTTTTTCCCCATAGCAAAAAAAGCTGAGCACCCCTGCCTTAACACATTAACCCCTGAGCCAAATAGGTAGGCAGCCCCCTGCAGCATAATTTTAAAGATCACCTAGTGCAGTGTTAGCATTACCAGTGCATGTATCCCTGAGACTTTCTGACAGCACTTGGCTTGCAGATTTTTATAGAGGGGCCTACTTGCAATAAATTTGTTATTACTTTATTTCTATTCATCTAATTAAGCTGAAATTTGACACAGCAGTTCTCAATAAAATTACATACATAATGGTATAAATTTCATGCTACATGCAGAAATAAAATTCATGCATAAAGGTGACAACAAATGATGTACTTACCAATTTGCTTCTCTTGCCATGAATATCCCATAAAATCCGTTATGAATTCACACAGAATTATGAACACCATCAACCCATTATATAATTATATTTATGTACACTGAAATAACACTTGTCATATCTTTTGTAGACTTAAGATCCTTTGAATACTGTACACAAATAGGCATATTTTCTTGATCTTTACTTACCTTTCTTCCTTAGAATTCTAACTGAAAATTTGAAAACTAATAAAATATTTATCAAACATTGAATTATGAACACTCATGGTAAAAAAAATATTTCACAAATATTTATTTAACGATTCTTCAAAAGATCTACATGATATGTTTTAAAACAATCCACACATAAATGAACATTGCAATGAATGCACATATTCATAACTTCACGGCGTCGGTTTTGTTTACTGCACTGTCAACGTCTTCCCCTCTTTTTACCATTCTTAGGACAGTGGCCTCCTGTACTTGTAGCTAGTGCTGCTAGATCATTTTCCTGGTAGTCTGCAATAAGCAATTTCGCCAGATTTATATTGAAATCAACTAATCTGTGTGCTTTTATCCGTCTGTTCTTGCTCCATTTGACATGATGTTCTGATTCACTCATTAGTATGAATCCATTGGTAACGGCGATATCAAACATAAACCAAAACAGGTACAACCACCATTTTTCGCTGCTCTATATGTACTGTACTTTGTTCTCAATTGGTCTGCAGTGTCCACTCCCTTCATGTTGTTGATGTATTCTGGCACGATAGATGGTGCTCTGATTTCCCTGACTTGCCCATTTTTGTTTTTACTCTGTACTGTCTTCTGTATGGCTGCTGGATCTTCTGCTGTTTATAGAGTGTATATGTGCTTCTTGTCCATCCAGATACAGGCTGTTACTTCCCTGCACTGTCTGTTTTGAATTCTCCTTGAACCCTAATATCTCTTTTATTAAGATGCTGTATAGGATATCCTCTTCTGTTAGATCTTATGGTTCCGCGTGCATACGTACCTTTCTGTAGAAGCTTCTCGAATAAATCTGGACTGGTGAAATAATTATCTACATTTACTATGTGGTTTCTTTCCCAAATCTTTTCTGTCAGGTCCATAATGACACGTGTTGCTAATCCAACTTCTCTGGTACCTGCGTCCTTATCTGTATAAACTTGAAATTCATTGTTGTAGCCATTTGTTGGGTCAGCCCTTATCCAGACCTTGATTCCATACTTTGTCGGCTTGGCTGGTAGATACTGTCGAAAAGATAGCCTACCTCAAAATTTTACTTACTTACTTAGCTGGAATTTTTATAGCTATAACCGTTCACTAGGAACATATGTACAGCTTTTATAGCTACCATGTCGGTAGCCATTTAGTTACCCTTAAAGTGCTTAATTGCACTATCAATTCATTAGGCGTTCCCCTGAATTACTAAAAAGTAACTATCAAGGGAAATGGAGGCCTATGGGGTGGGTAGGAATAGAGCATACACACACCCACCCCCATTCGACATCAACCGACCAGAGCTGACAGCAACGGCAAAGGAGGAAAGGGTCCAGGTCCAGGAGCGCAGCGACACAGCAACACACACAAGAGCACACAAGAGAGAGACAGCAAGGCCACAGCCGCAGTCCACACCTGAAACAAAAGGGTCGCACTTATTTCAAATTCAGTCCAGTTATACTAAGGACAGCTTAATATCCAATAATGTGTTAGCCACCTGTGCAATTTATCAAATATTAGAGTTGAAGAATTGATATTTAATATCCTATATTCCCAAAATTTCAAGTACATAAGCGTACATAACATAAGTCCCTAACAAATTTTAAATATTAAAAATGTCTTAGCGACATATATTAGTGTAGTCAATGGTAGATATTTTTAGTTGTGAATTTGAAAGGAGGTACCAATAATAAATCATATCAGCTTTTAGGGCCACGGAAAGTTGTTCAAAGAGGGGTACTCATAACCAAATGAGCCCCCTATTATTCAGGCAAATTGACTATGGCAATGAAAAAATCTTTTCACTATGAGGCAGTCCGGTGGCAACCGGCATGACTGCTTCTATCTACATTCATGTCGGGGTGGCGGCCTCCATGATTGCTTCAAGTTACATCCATGCCGGTCACATTCTCAAGTCGCACCAGTGCAAGCAACTACCACTGTTTCTTCTCCATTTCCGTCTCTGCCGCAAGCTAGTGGGAGTTACAAAACTTCCATGTCGAGTCCACGTGGTAGTCGCCACTTTCCAAGTTTCCCTCCATGTCCGTCCCCGCCACAAATCAAGTTCGGGAGTTACGAGACTTCCATTTCGAGCCACCTGTACTAGCGACACCGTACGAGTCGAGTTTTTCCTTTCCGAAGAAGCAACGGGGCAACATCACAAGTCGTCCTTAACTTTGCAGCCCGGGATATCATCATGCCATTACAGCACTCCCATTGTGACGTCACCAGGCCATCCGCTCCAGAAAAGACGTCCTCCTCGGTCCACAGCCACTGCCTGAATGAAACCCTCCTCAAAATTTTATCATGGCTTCATCTACACATACATTTTGATGAGGATTGTAGTTTTCTAAGCAACACTTTAGTATAGCATCATGGACTGGCCTCGCGTGATGCAGCTTGTCATGACCTGGTCTAAGCCTGGGAGGATTATGACGAGTTTCATTGATATGAAAATATTGTGATATTTCATCAAATCTCTCTCTCCTCATGATTCTTCTCACACTCGGGTTTCCAAATAGGGCATCTATTAACCAGTACATAGCTGTCTACGAGAGCTGAAGAATACTCATAAAAAATCTCATTCCCAACCATGCTTTAATTTCTCTCTCCGTAATATCTCTCCAGTTTGGGTCTTCTTTCTCCTCCTGCATTTGTCTTGCATAGAGATTTATCTCATCTACGATCAGCTGAAACAAAAATGCTGAAAAAAAAGCTCAAAAAAATTAAATTCATTTGCATTAGGATCTAAATCTGTTGTTGGTCCTGTGTATGGCCTCTTGTCAACATGGGTTCTATCAGTCAGCTATTCTTTCAATTTCTTCTTCTCCAGCCTCTTCAACATTCTCATCCTCATCACTGCCACTGTTATCATCAATAGCAATTTCGATGTCAATATCGATTTCGTGATGAAAATCCCGATAATTCGCCGTCAGAATCTGTCAAATAAAACTCTGCTCCAAGCGCCTGATGCTCTTCAATTTCCGTCATTTTCAAATCTATATATCTTCACTATTTCTGCTGCAATCGAAGTAAACAAAATTTCCTTTTGTTCACGAATGTTCGCGCTATCTTTGTAAGCTAAAATTTCATTGGTTAATCTGCCAGCATATTTAAAAAATAGCTTCAAACTAACCAATGGTTTGCGACGACATAAGTCATCGTGCGGCATACGGGTCTTGCTACTGTATTTACCGTATATGTTGGGACACCATATTTGTTGGGACACCATAATTTTATTTTAAAAGTAATTTTTTTGTGCACTGTATATTCTGGGACACATAGCTTTTTTTGAGTCGTAAGTTGTGGGACACCTTTTAAATCATTCGAAAAGTACATGTCAGAAAATGTACTCAAACATATATTTTATTAAGTAAAACTTTAAAAAAGAAAACTCCGAGTATTGTTTGTTTTCACTTTTCGTAAAAATATATTCAGAGAGAGAGAAAAAGAAAGAGACAGAGAGAGATATACCAGTAGATAGTGACTGTACTTTGTTTACTAATAATTTATGTCGACAAACTGCCAGTTTCAACCCATACTTTGTTCAACAGTTAGTTGATCTTGCCGCCAGGCTTTTGATGTCGCGGTCGGATAAAAAAAAACGTAGCACATTTTCTCACCACTCTTCAGCTAGTTAAGTCTTTGATCTTGCCGCCTCGCTTGTGGGTCATGTTCTTTAGATGTACTCTTACAATGACAGCATGTACATCTGTGGGTCATTCAGCCACTGAATTTTCTGATTGTAAATATCAGGACAGCTAAAAGGATCAATTGATGAACACAGTTTTCCAATCAACAGGTGGTCAAAGCAGGACTAGCAAGCCCTTAAATTTGCCATCCAGGAAATTGATGCGTACAGAGGACTCCTGTATACGTGATTTTCTGAATCCCATATATAAAAATTGTGTGAAAATACGGATTATGCGTTTCCGAGACATTTGAAAGTGATCGGTGATTAAAACAAGTTTTTTTTTTTGCTGTGAAAGTTTCGTTTTTAACTTTATTTACATTTACGATGGCTACCAACTGCAAGATAAAACGCAAATTAAATTTACAGTTTCTGGAAACTAAATATCTGGCTTGTAAGGAAGTTAAGGGATGTACATCTCGCAAAGAGGTCTGTGAAATTTTTTGATAATGTGATAATGCAGACGTTGAATTTCGTATCAGGACGTGATCAATGCAATATTTTAATTTGGATTTTATTACACAAAGATAACAAAAATGTAATTTGTCAATATACAAGTGTATTTCACACTGATACTGTCTTCATGTTATCTTTTTTCAGGCCCCCCCCCCCCCCACACACACACACACTTATCTCAACATCCGCCTATGTCGACAATATTTCCTCGGGCCCGAGGATAACGAGATAAATGGGTACCCACAAACTTTAAATGATTTTCGGTTCAGATCTGGCTTGTCCTGAAGCGATTCGACTGCTTTCACAATACAGTCCACAACTGTTTGTTTATCTGCACTCTTAATACGAGACGTGTGGTCATTTTCCTTGGCTTCGATGTGTCGGCCGACTTTGTATACACATGCATAGTTAAAAAAAAATCTCCCCGCTAATAGGAATCTAATGTCAGCTTCCGGGGTCGGCTTGTTTTGTAATAAATTAACCTTTGTATTTGATATCTGCCAGTAAGTTCAAACAATGAGTTTATGGCTGTTACAAGGTGTGTTTATTCAATACCTGGGCTTTCATTTTTATGCCGTCTGCAGTCATAATTGATACAAACTGGTTTCGAGTTATTCGGTAAATAGTATATACAGCATTAACTTGCTTTAATAATACTTTTTGTATCCCATGGAATCAAAAAGATTGTCATTTGTACTCGCAGTGAATGTATTTCTAATAATGATTTTAGTTTGCAAGATATTGTCATGTTGTTACCCTGGATATAATACACTCTTGGTTATTTTGTACCTTACACCGTATCACGCGTAAATGTCAGTTGCTTTCGACCAATGGGGCTGACTCTTTCTTTCTCTATCTCATTCATATGTGATTCTGCGGAATCCAATTTTCATTTTCATGACATTCAAACCTTTGAGGACAACTAAACATGATTCGTTTCTCAATATTCACGTCAATGACTAATGTGTTAAGTTGTTTGACGAAAGCTATTACACTATAGATAATGGATTCATGCGCTACTCATACGGAGTTTGTGGATATATATTTCCTTTAATAAAATGCTAATGTCGACAAAAACTGTGAATAAATGATAACAGTACAAGGTTAGTTTCTTGTTTATTTTATTTTATGATCAAATACGCATTTTATTTATCTATTTTATTGTAACATGCGGTGTGGCCAGTTGTTGTTGTTGGGGGGGGATTGAACATGTTTTTCATTTCCTAAGTCTTGGGACACATGATGTAGGTTTAAAAAAAGTTCACCATAAGTTCTGGGACACGAAAAAAAATAATTATTTTTTCGTGTCCCAACATATGCGGTAAATACTGCCACCCCAACTCTGCACTCGGGAGACAAGCATAGCAAACTCAGCCCCGTTATTAAGGCGCTCGGGAGATAAGGAAGGTAAAGTGCGACGAGTTATTGGGGCAGCAGGGGTTAATGTGTTAAGCCCTTCTGGTCTATATCATGTAGAGGAGCTGGGAGGGCCTGCTGAGGAAATATGATTAGGATAATCATAGATGTTTCCAGGTCTGTTTGTAAAAATTCTTTAACCTGTACAGTGGAACCCCGCTATAACGCACCCCGCCATAACACGAATTCGGATATAACGCGGTCGTAGCATGGCTCCCAAAATTTTGTATATTCATTCACACATAGAGAAAAAAAAATTTGGAGAAAAGTAAAAAAAAACAAAACAAGAAATTAACTTCATTTTGGGCATGAGATTAGTTGTGACTTTTAAAATAATATGATCGTGGCACGGTTCCTGAAATTTGAAATTCATTTACGTGTATTTTTATCGGACCGTGAAAATATTTGTTTAACGTACGAGAAATAGTGTGTAAAACGTTTATTATAATTTGGTGGAAGAATTCACGTATGACTTTTAATAATAAACGATCGGAACTTAACAATTTATCCAGGTTCTTTAAGTGATTTTGGAGAAGTGATTGTGTATGAATTCTAAAATAATACGATATATATAACGTACGAGAAATAGTGTATATGTACAACGCTTGGCTTCTGAAATTTATCAATTTGAACAGGTTGTGGTGAAGCTCCGTATTCTACTCTAGAAGAGAAAACTGGTTTCATTAGGTTTTTGAATTGTTAAGCTGAAGTAAACATTATCGGAAGTGTTACTTATTACGGATCCATGAGTAAAGCCAGTAAATCATCTTTGTGATTGTCTTCCATGAATTCTGTATACAGTCGTTGCTCAAACAATAGCCAACATGGGCTTCTTATTTAACTGCAATCACAGCCAAGCAGCAGACAAAGCTGTGGTTGATACAAGAGTCGCACAATTTAATAAACATCAAAGGACAAAAGCCGCCAACATGTATGCTGTGCTTGGCGGTGTGATCAAACAACAAACAGTTGAAAGTAAATAATATCCACTTTATTATCAGTAAATTAAAAGGGTATGAAATTGTACATCTGTTCAGCTTAATTTTGTTTTATATAAAAAGTGATTCGTAACCATTGCAGGCCATCATTACTTAGTTATCGAGCTTTATCTGTGTATGTTTGCTTATATAAAAAAAATATTTTACTGTTATGGAAAAGCAAGTTCAAAAACGCAAGTCGTTTTCACATGTTTCTTTTGATGTTCACAAAATCTGAAATAAAAGTTATTTGCACGCTGAAATCATGCGTTGATTGTTAATTATTCTTGCAGTTGTCGCATATGATAAAATTTTTCGGTATGAAATTTGTACAGACACCGTATGTAGACCCGGGAATAGCTCCATGCAATGACCGTACGATATCAGACGGCAAGTAAATGGTTTCAATATTTTGTTCATCCTATATTTTACACGACGAATTCAGACTACTGTATTACAGAATTATTGAATACTTTAAATCTGTATGATTTTCAATGAAATTACATCCATTATGGATGAACTGCATGCCACGACGGCACGGTAGTATACGGTGTTGATACACTTTTCATGATACAGCGATAGTCTGGTATTATCGGTCAATCTGTATTATCGTTCAAACAAATAAAAATTAGTAAATGTTTTTAATGCACAGTAATAACCTATAAATATATTAGCCATCGATTATTTTGAATATATCTTAATTAATGCATTCCAGTTAATATTCATCTGATGATAAGCCGACTTTTGATCATTGTACATGTATACACACATATGTTCTCGGAAAAAAATTAAATATTGTAAAACCCCGCATTAACGCAACCCCGCTTTTAATGCGATCCGATTTTATGGACCCCGATCATCGCATTATAGCGGGGTTCCACTGTATTTATTAATGCTAAAACATTCCTTAGTTTATGTTCCAACTTTATTTCATCTTGGAAATTTTATATGCTGTTGAAAACTAATGCAAATTTTGAAAATAGTATGTCTTGATAACTAGAGGTACTGGATATTTAGATTAATGAAAATGGTATTTTGTTGTCCTAATGACATCAAATTTCATTACTGTAATATCATCAATATTCATGGGAACCAATTTTCGTGGTGTTTGTTGTTGCCATGAACCATGAATTTAAATTCCAAATGAAAAATAAACCACTTAGGATGATCACCTGACCCCCATCCCCATTTTCTTACAGTGTTTCATTCCTAGAGATTAACACAGCTACTTGTATTTGATAAATCAAGGTCAATACTGTAATTTCATAACTAAATATTAGCTTCTACATGTGTTTGTTTTAGTTTTTACAAGTCTTTTGAAGCAAGAAATAAAAATCATTTTATATTGTTTCAATGCACACATTTGATAAGGTACTGTATCCATTGGTGCAGCTTGATGAACATTAGTTCAAGAGATCATTTATATATGCTTTAATAACTGATTGGTCTGGTTTTGTTTGATGCACCGGCTTTCTTTGACATTGAACACTCAAGCGAAAACATGATGAAACTGATTAATCTTTACATGTGTTTTATTTGTGCTCATAGAGATGGAAGTATTGTTGTTGTTAGCAACAAAGGCTTTGACTGATGTTTATTCACTTGGTCAAAAGCACAGTGTAAGTATTGAACTTGCCAGGTCTTTGATTTGTACTCATACAAGTGGTAGTATTGTTTTAAACATTAATGTGGCCATCACTTGCGTCTTCATTGCTTTATTCTTATGTATGCTTTATTTTGGGCATTTGTAAATGTTTAACTTTTTAAATAAATAAATACAAATATGCAAACTTTGAAGGCAAAACCACGAATTTAAGTACCCACGACGATGCCTTTTTCTTAAAAACAATCCACGAAACTTGAGCTCAACAAAAATAAATGATACTACAGTATATTTTTAACAATTTTCCTAATAATAAATTCATTGATATTGTCTACAGATGATGAGTTCCCTGAGGATTATGACATAGATCCTGACACACATGAAGCTGTTTGTGCTCTTTTACGAGAAGAAGAGCAAGAGGAGATTAATACTGAGGACCCAGACCGACTCTCTGATCAAACAGTAAGGCTGCACATGTCAAAGTAGAATCAACTCATAGTTTATTTCTGTTGACTGTTTAAATATTATGATTGACAACCTGATCTAGTTGTGATATAAAAGAAATAGTAACAAATGTGTCTTTTTTTTTACATGCCCCTATTTCTAAAGAAGTTGACAAGCTATGAGGAAAACATAAAATTCTCTTTTTTTTAAAATCTGTCCATGGATGCACAATTCATCCTCTAGCTGAATAGACTATTATTCTTTCAACAATTGCATGCTGATATCTTTGGATGAACATGTGATGCACAATAAATACTGGTTATTATGATCCATGCATTAATAACCCTTAAAGTGCTACATTATTTTGCAGTACGAGATCCCTCAGTGCTGAATTCTTTGAGAGAAAGAATAAACAAAAACTGCACAGTTTTTAAATGCATGTTTTTCAGTAAATTTACACAATAGACACACAAAGTTCCTGTATGAAAAATGATGGTGGATAAGATTGGCAAAAAGATAAGTGTAAGTTTAAAATGCAAATTCAGGTAAAATGATAAGTTACAATTGTATTTCATCTGTATTTTTTTTTAAAAATTTTATCTAAGAAATATTATATTTATTAGTAGTTCAACCATGTACATGTTATGTATGTCACAGTGTTATACATAGTTCTCACTGACGTCACTAATCCGGGGATTTCCCTACACATCCGCCATCTTGTAGGTCACACAAGCAAAGCGTTCCTTTGTTTACCTGTATCGCTTTTTACTAAGATTTAAATATGAATGAAAAGTCCAAGGTCTTACCTTCGAAACCAAGGTATGTCGACACCCTAGATCTGATTAGTAAAGCTAGGTATATGGACAAAATAAGACTGATTGACAACAAAGATCCATATGAAATTCCGAAAGCAGAATGGTCAACTGATGTAAACAAATGCCCCGACATTCAATATCCGGATATTGTTAACTATCTTGTCAACACGCAAAGTGCTTATACTTTAAGTGACATGAAAGCGTACAAATCACTGGAGTCCTATAATTATTTTGTATCTGGATGGGTGAAGGAAATGAGCAACTTGACCATAAATTCGAAGTGTTTGGTGTCCGGAAAAGTGAGACACTTGCAAAGGATGAATGATACCCCGCTCCACTGTTGGTTGATTGCAAAAATTGATGGAACTGTTTTATGTGCACACTGTAATTGTATGGCTGGTCTAGCAGAGAGCTGTAGCCATGTAGGTGCATTACTTTTTGCTATTGAGGCAGCAGTTAAGCTGCGGAAATCACAAACAGTGACACAAGAGAAGGCTTATTGGTTACCTTCGACTATTCAGAAAGTTGAAGGAAAACCTGTGGAAGAGATAGACTTTACTTCTGCCAAATCTACGAAGAAACATTTAGATGCCTCAATCAGTAATACGCCATGAAATGTAAAGGCTGTAAAAAATGCTCCTAATATTCCACCTCCAAGTGTTAATGAATTGGCAGACTTTTTTGAAGGCTTGCACTGTTCTGGGACAAAACCTGCATTACTTTCACTTGTCCCTGGTTATGCACTCCACTATGTACCCAAATCATTGGATAAGAAGTTTCCTTTGGTGTTGTCAGAATTACGTGATGAGAATTTTTTGACAGCAGACAAGGATCATTTGTTAGAACATTGCAGAGAAGTCTTCAAAACATTAACTCTTAATGATGAAGAAGTGAGAAATGTTGAATTAGAAACGAGAAACCAGGCCAATAGCAGAGAATGGCACCGATTTAGAATTGGACGGATAACAGCTTCTCGCATAAAAGCTGTTTGTTATGCTTCAAATGAAAAGCCACCCCAAAGTTTAATTAAGACAATTTGCTACCCAGACACGGTAAAATTAGATACAAAAGCAACCAGATTTGGATGTGATCATAAAAAAGAAGCATGGAAACAATATATAGACATGATAAGGAAAGAACATGAAAATAAGAATTTAAAAAAAAAAAATGGACATGTTTTAAACAAAAGTATCCTCATCTTGGTGCATCACCTGATGGGTTAGGTTCTTGTGACTGTTGCGGGGATGTATGCATTGAAATCAAATGCCCTTTCTGCAAAAAAGATTCAAAAATTGATGATTCATTTGAATGTTTGGAAACTTTTGGAGGACAATTAAGACTAAAAACGAAGCACCAGTATTATTACCAAGTACAGTGTCATCTGTTAGTATGTGAAAATGAGTTTTGTGATTTTATTATATGGACAGAAAAAGATTTTCACTGTGAAAGAATTCCAGTTGACAATGAATTTTGTCAAAACATGTTGATACAATCGAAACAGTTTTTTGAAAGTGCAATTCTGCCAGAACTGATTGGAAAACTTTATTCAAGGCCGACTATTAGTGATAAAACTGTTGTTCCAGTTGACTCCAACACCTTATCATGTGCTTCAAATTCTTCAGTTGGGGACATCGCTGGTGCATGTGGAACAACTGATTAAAATATTTTGATTTGTATATGTCAAACCCTTTACAATCCTGATAAGGATGATGTTATTGGATGTGATGATGAGAACTGTCCATATATGTGGTTTCATTTTAAATGTTTGAAAATCAAAAGAGTTCCTAAAGGTGCATGGATATGTCCATCTTGCAGAAAAAGAAAAAGTTTTGTTTATTTCTACTTGCATTTCTTTTAATTATTTCTATCAACTGACCTGTGAAAAGCCTATTTATAACCAACCTATACTCGACAATAATAGTATTTCAAGGTTAAAACATACAGTCATATTACCAAATGTACTTGGTGTAGTCTGTGTTGGACTTGAACTGTGGTGCTACTGAAGGGTAAACATTTCTTGAAATGTCTCATTCTACAATCATTATATACAGAGTGAGATTGTTACAGAAAGCAAACAAACTAAAAATAAGTGCATATTTTAATCAAATGGAGCAACAGACTCACATAAATTGGTTAATGCACAACAAAAACAAACAATTTCATTAATCAATGGATCTTGTCCTTCACTGGAAAGCAAAAAATCGATTGGCAAAGTGTCTTGTAGAATTGTGTATTTGTTAGGCACAAGTCCTATAACCCTTTCAACATGAATTCGCACATGAGCAATTTTTCTAGTAGACTCAACCTCTAATGGAGACAGCTGTTTTTTGCCCATGGTAAAAGATGGAATTTTTATCTCTGCACACAGAAGTCCTACACTTTCGGCAATGTCAAATCCTCTGTCAGCAAGAATTAAATCACCTGGCAAAAGTTTATTTAAAATTCCACAATTTTCAGTGATTTTTTTTGTCACTCGATCGTCCACCCCATGCTTTTGACAAAAATGAAACTGTGCCTTGTGGTGCAACTCCGATTAAAAATTTCACTGTATTATGGTGTTTATAATTAGACCAGGTTTCTGCTCTGGCTAAAAGGTTAGATGGCCTTTCAATGAAAATTTCAAAGCAATCAATAATGATGGCAACTTTAAGTCCAAAATGTTTACGAAATTCCATGGGCATAGTCATGCACAGTTGCTCTCTATCTGGCCACAATATAAACCCCTTCATTCTTTCATTCATGAAATGTATAACATTGATAAAAGTTCTGGAGACAGTTGCCTTTGAAACATTAAATCTGTATGCCATGTCCTGAACAGACAAATTTAGTCTTAAGCGCATTAGAACAAGAATATACTTTTCAAACTTGGACAAAGGGCTTCGGCTACTCTCCGCAATAAATGGTTTCAATAATTGAAACACTTTCATTAGTGTTATAAATTCAGGAAGACCTGTAAGGTACCTCACCTTTTCCTCTTTGCCCTCAAATGACTCGGGTGAATATTTAAAATCATTTAATTTTGTCTTTAGTTCTATATTTTCTGTTGTTAATCTTTGCAATTCAGTCCTAATGTTTTCCACTGTTACTTCAGGTTGCCCCTCGTCTTTTCTTGTAACAGCAGCATCAACTGGATGATCAAGCAAGACTTTTGGATTCTCAAGTTTTCCTAGTAATCTAAAGGGGTACCGTTGTGACTCATTGTTTTCATCTTGCATATTTTGATCGCTAAAGAGATTATGCAGATCAAGTAGGACTTAAGCAATAACATGCTCCTTCTTTTTAATGGCTCTTTGTTGCGTCCTGTTGTACCTGAAAAAATACCACAAAATATATATTCAATGAAGGGGATAAATGGTAATTAGGTACATACATGGAAATACTGAAATAAACATGCAGTCTTTTAAGCGAGTAAAGAGCGATTTGGTTACTGTTCTTCTTATGAAAGTTTTTTTAATTGGACGTTAATGGATGTATGGTACTCTTTGCTGTACAGTACAGTCATGACCTGTGATGTTAAGATGCTGGGGAAATCATCTTACTAAAATAAAGACAAAAACTTCACAAATAATGTAATTGTTTAGACTTCTACGTCTGTTTCATATGAGACAGAAAAACATTGAGGTACATGTACATTTAGTGTTATTGCTTTGTACATGTAGGCTAGCTACACAAACATTTACATATATCTTAAGAGCGAATCTTGTCAAAAATAACCTTTTCATTGAATCCATGCAATCTTCTGTTGTTGCTTTCTTTGGCTTTTCTGGTTTTAACAGTAGAGGAGACCAGTCTGGATGAGAAACGTCATACAAGGCAGAGGGATTCCCTGCAAATTAAATCGTGCTCCTAAATCTCATTGGGAATAAGGTGTTATGAAGAGAAAATAAATGCCATAGTTAATAAAATAAAACACTACAATAAATTTCAACGATCAGCCGTCCTGGTTGTCAATGAAAGAACAAGGCGCTTCCACGTTTAGCTACACGTACAGTATGCAAACCAAGCCCGTACCCCCACCCACCCTTTTTTTTTCCCTTTTCCACGAGTACAAACTCTTTGTTAATGCAATAACACAAGTTGTAATAAGTAAATTCTCTTACCTGTAATAAAATGATCAGAACAGACTTTTGAATACTGCGACGGTGTCCAGTCTTTCCTGCCGATCCTTGCAATCCATTCCTCTCGTTGCTTCGTGGATAATGTTTTTGTCTGTTCTCCCTGGTTTACAATAACCTTTGGGATTGCATGGTATGATCTTTTAACTTGTCCTTTGTCTGCTCTATAGTGACATTCAAATATTACACACGTATTAACCATTTGTATTGTGATTGTACGGCTTCAGGCAATTTAAATATTCAGAATGACAACACAGGTATAAACATCGATAAGCTTGACCTACAAGATGGTGGATAACCTAATGACCTTTGTTTGCTGACGTCACATGAAATCTATCTATATCTAAACTGTGAAAATCACAGGTAAAGAAAAGGTAACAGTTTTGAAAACATCCACTCCATGAAAGTCAGAGGTAAGTTTAGACCCCCAAGGTTAGAAATAAATGTTCATGACAATTTTTCAACAATTATTTATTCTGAAATCATCAAAACTGAAGTTCAAATCTGGTGAATAAACCTGAGCAAATGCTTAATTTTTTTCCCTTCAATTATTGTATGGATCTTGTGTGCTTAGGCTCATCTTGATTGTTCTTGTTGTCTGCTAGGTTTAAATTGCTTTGAATAGCTAGAAATCTATCCCATACTCATTTCTTTTCTGAAGTATGGGATTGATATCACATCATCAGTAGCTCAGTAAGGATCAAGACCAAACACATTGCTATGATCAATGTGAAAATTAGTTTTAGATGCTCAAGTGTGACAAGCTGCCATTTCTTCATGTGACTGTACTCCTTCAAGTCTGCTCCAAGAACTCTGATCTGCATAACAATTTGTTTGATCTACTAACAGATGCAATAACTTGTCGCAAAAAAAAAAGTCTTAGATAGTTCATAGATTCAGTATTCACCATCTCAACATTTGATTTTTATATACCAGCGAATGGGGGGGTTGATCGACATGCATTCCATCTTTTCACACCAAGCTAGCATGTACATCAAACTCCAGTTAAACATCAATTTCAGACTCAAAATCACTCATGGTATGCATCAAAACTTCACCAGCTCCAATAATTTCATCATCCTCAAATTCTTCAAAATCATCATCATCCCTATCAGAAGCCAGTATTTATTGCAAGAATTAAATCAGTCATATTCAGTATCAGCCATCTAAATTTATTCTAGGTACCAAGTGCTCAAAAGTGAATATTTGTGAAACTTCTTTGCTAACTGCACAGTAAAGTATAACTGAATGCTTGTTCTGGGCCTTGATAAATCAGTTAGATATAGTTTTAAAAGCATTCATGGCTAGTTGAAGTAATAGGATGTATACATTGTTGCTTACCTAGAAAACGACAAGCACACTACGAGACAACTAACAGCATGAATATTGTCATGACCAGCATTTAAGGGTTAATATTTATACCCTGACCGCTTTTTCAATGCACTTTCAACCATTGAACTTGAACTCAGGATGGATGTATCTTGGATTTAATGAATGTCGCATACCAAAACTGAATTAGAATAACTCACTTTTGTAAAATCATACTTCCAGTAAAGTAAAAGTCATTTACTTGTATTTACAGTACAATTGCATTTTTGGGCTCAACCATGTAGCAGCATAAATATATAATGATATTATGGTAATGCTTTTTTTTTTATTAGACTCGTTAGTCAATGACTATTCTTCCTTGAGACCTTCTTCGAGAGAGTATAACATTGTACATTATATGAAGATAGCAATAATTACTTTATTAAACATGTTTAGTACTAAAATACTAAATTCCATTATCTATTAAAAACACGTACATGCTCAAGATATCTCTTCTTAACCCATTTTATCCTGAATGTACCTGTGGTCATAGTATCCAATTTTATCCTGAACACGAGTCCAGTCGTACTTTTCTATGTACACCGCTCCCTCGATAACTCGCGCCCTGATAACTCGCGAACCCGCTTATAACGCGGTGTCCAGCGTGGATCCCGTTTTTTTTTTTAAAGAAAATATTTTTTAAAAATAAAGAAAATCGTGATCACAACTGGTGAATGAAACCTTGATATATCGCCCGTTTTATCGTCGAAAATGACGGTTAGTGCCCAAAGAGTTAGAATCAACATCGTGAAATTTTCAGGTTTTAATAAGGAATCACATATCTTGTTAGATTTTATCGGAAAAAAATATTTTCTCAGTTCACTGTAAATAATAATACTGTATATGTATAGGGGAAATTAGTGTTTTAATCTTTTCATTGTGTTGCAGTGTAAGCAGTATAATCTTTGCATGTCCTCTTCTATTCAAACATGAAAAGAGTCAATTGACCGTCACATCGATGCCTGCGAGCACATCTGTGAGAACCTAATTAACTGCCAGCTGCGTTTTGATCGACGACTTGAGGAAGTGTTTGTTGCATTGTAAAACTGAATTAAAATAGACCTGCTTTGTTTTATAAGGCGGTCTTTTGTATCAAATCAGGTTAAAGACGTACAATACAAAAGTTCAAAGGAATGCAAATCCTACATGCATAAATTGTTTTGGTCAATATCGTGTCGCAACATCAATCAAATTAGTTGGACCAATCGAACATGGTTTCAAATAGTATGTACTTATTGTCATTAAAGTATATATTAATCAGTAATTTATCCTAATCATTTGTAAATGTGATCATGGAGACCAAGGGAATCAAGCGTAAGGCGTACTCGGTGAATGAAAAGCTTACTGTCATAGAGAGGGTTCGTAATGGTGAATCAAGATCAAAAGTTTGTAGTGAACTTAAACTTGCCGAGTCGACACTCAGAGGTTGGCTCAAGGATGAACAGAAATTTCGGGATTATTTGCATGAAGTTGATTCTGATGATGGATTTAAACGGAAACGGGCACGCACTGCAAACGACACAGAATTAGATGATGCTGTGTACACTTGGTTCACACAACAACGTGAACAAAGTGTTCAGATTTCGGGAACAATTCTCAAGGTCCAGGCAGAGAAAATGGCAAAAACTATGGATACTGAATAAGATTTCATGGCAAGCCATGGATGGTTTTGCAGATTCCAGCGCCGACATGGAATAAAACAAAATTCTTTGTCGGGAGAGATACGCTCAGCAAATCAGGTGGCTGCATCTAGTTATCCCAACCAACTCCAAGAGTTACTGACCCTTGATGGATATACAGACGACCAAGTTTATAATTGTGATGAGGCTGGTCTATGCTATCGGATGATTTAAATATTTACATATATATTTTTTGTTTACATGTCTGACGTTTAGACCCATTAAATTCATGGTTGGTAATGGTTTATCTTTGTAATTTTTTTTTTTTACATTTTACTCTATCTAATCAATCTATCTATGTATCTATTTAGTGATAGCATAATTTTGTTTTAGATGAACACAAGTTTCGACGTCATTTTTTGATATGAATGTTATCTTTTTTGATAAAATAAATCTTGATTCATTTTGAACAAACAATAAAACTAGAATGTATCCAAATCAACACAAAAAATCAGTGACGTAATACACAATGTGTTTAGCGATACACATGTTAAGAGTACTGATACCTCGTGGAATAATGTTTGTTTTTACGATCTTTTCAAGATATTTTATCCAGAAATTAAAGGTAATTTATAAAGAAAAACGAACAACACCTTTATAAAGAAATATTTATTCACAGTTATTTTCAGCACGATTATAAAACGAGTATTTAACAATGCACCTCCCCCCCCTTTCGCATGTCTGTCGATCTCCCATCTCTTTATTAGTTTTTTTATAGGTCCCTCGGTAACTCGCGCCCTCGCTTATAGTGCGGTCGATGTTTTTGGACCCCGTTGTGCACGAGTTATCGAGGGAGCGGTGTATATGTATGGTGTCTCTAGAAACTTCTACATCACAGATATTTGTGTACTTTACCACCAACACAGGAAATGGGTTACAGCACACATATGGAAAAGAAATTGTTGACTTGAAAATCGCTTGATAAAATGATGGACCACAACTCAGATGTAAAAATGGATGCTGACAGCTAGGGTAGCGAAATTTGAAGTTGATGATTTGGATTATTCTGATGCTAATATTGACATAAATGATGAGTTAGAATTGAACCAATTGCACTTTTCAACTGAAAGGTGGAGAATAAAGCTGACTCGACAAGCGGATTGGAAAGGCATCAACAACTCTCTCCAGGTTATTGCATAGAGTGTGGAACAATAGTAAGCAGGCTCTGAACACTATGATCTCAGTGTACCATGCCTGCTTGCTAAGCACTCTATTATGCCAGTGAAACCTGGACCCTGGACTCTGTATGTCACACAAGGGAAAAGACTGAGTGTCTTTCACATGTGATGCTTCTGATTCTTACATGGGATCATATGGAGTGATTGAGTAACAAAGAACGAAGTGCTTGAACGTGCCAAGATTCCCAGCATGGTCACATGGGCCATGTACGTTGGATGGATGACGGACAGATCCCCAAAGACCTTCTTTATTCTGAACATCCTTCTGGCAAAACGTCGATTTGAATGCCACATATCCACTTCAAGAATGTTCGCAAGCACGACATGAAAGCCCTTGACATTGATGTCTACACCTGGGAAGAGCTTGCTCTAGACAGGCCCAGCTAGTGAATCGCTCTGATCACTGGTTTGAAAGACAGCAAAGACAAGCTACACTTGCTAGCTCATTAAAAGTGATCTCGAGGGAAAAGAAGCAGTTCCAATACACACCAGACTCAACATTCTAGTAATACAAGGATTGCCACTCCCATGTTGGGCTACATAGTCACTACGGATGCTGCACAACCACCAACCGGGCATCTCTCATGGGTGCACTTTCATTGTTTCTTGAGAGTATCGGATGCCAACACACAATATATTGTACAATACAGCTTTAATTCATTTGGCCCTAATCCTGTCAATGCTCGCAATCCGGTTTCTGCATTCAATGGCCGATCCTGTCAGTACTCTTAAGTTTATCAGTTGCATTCAATGGCCGATCCCATTGATGCTCGAAATGAATATGTTGTTAATACGTCTCTGATTGGTTACAGATGGTAGCTTTTTCAAGAATCAGACCACATGCAACCAATCAGAAATGATTTTACTTCATCTCTGCACTTTAAATGTTCAGAAACCAAGGATTACTAATTGTTCTTGAAAAATTGTAAAATGATGGTGGAAGCACGAGTGATTTTTTTAAGGCTATGAGGGCAAAAATGAGGAGTTTCTCGGGTTTGATCTAAAAAAATATTGAGGAAGCAGAGGAAAGATATGTTCGACAGTTGGATAGTTTGCGAGATTTAGAATGGGACATTGAAAATTCTCGAGATTGAATCGTCAGAAGAAGAGGATGCTGATGGCGAAAATGAAAGAGTTTCTGCTGATCTAGCAGATTGGAGCGACTCTCTTCTGCCTGTCCAAATCATTGATTTTAATGGACTGCATCCTGGACCTACGACAAACATTGACAAGGAAAAAAAAGAGGAATCTAGTTTTTTCACTTGTTATTATTATCAGAGAGACTGTTCAGTGACATTGCAAACAAAACCAATCCATATGCCCAAAAATGCATATTATTGGTATCACCGAACAAAACGTGGTATCCAACCTGCAAAATGTGTTCAATGAACAAAGTTCAATCTGATCCAAAAACTGGAATTCCCTCTTGCTTTTGTGCTAAGTTGGCACACTACATTTTCTTTTCTTTCATAGAATTAGATCTTTAAAGGGAAAAAAATGTCAAGGTTTTCCTCACTCATTTGACACTGGCTGTTTTAAAAAATACCCTGCATGTACATTTAAGTACTATTATTTTGTTGTATGATGGATAGTCTAATATGCTATATGGTATACATCATGGACTTAAGATGAGTGCATTTAAAAAACTGCTAGCTCTCTTTGGTTGTTTTTACTTCCTGGACTTCAGGGGTATTTAAAAATAAGAGTTGATAACTTTTTTACATCTTATTTGGTAATGCATTTGTAACACATTTAGAAGTTGGTATTGTCTAGCTGGCAAAATTCATTTTCCATATTTAATAACTGAAGATATTGCTCTTGAGACTAATTCAGGCTGATTTTTCTAGCATATGTGGGCAGTCGTTTGGTAATCTGTGTGCTTAGAGGTATGTTGAAATGCAGCATCACTCCACCACAAGAAAAGAAAAAGAAAATCCAAATTTACAAAAACAGATTTACTTGTTGTCTATAATTTATTAAGTGCTACTGGGATTAACTACAATCATGCAACTTTTAAAGGCAGGAAAAGTATCGACCAAACAATGGCTGTATTTTCTTTTGTTTTTAAAATATACCCAGAAGAATGAAAAAACAGTTTTGCTAAAACTTAAAAAAAAATGCATCACATTTGAAGCACCAAAAGTTCTGTATAAATACTAAGCAAATGATGTTGCCAATGCAATAACAGACATATGTTTGGTCCTCCAAAGCTGTTCTTTAGCGGTAAATACAATAAATATATGCACCCTTCATCAAAGAAAGCTGACTACATTCTTCAGAAAAAACAAAAACTCTTTAATTAAAAGTCGACACCAAACTTAAATAAAAGCAATGGAATCTAAAAGATTGTTCATTTTCCGAAGTTACTGGAGCACATTTATTGTGCCATGAAAGTTTCATTTTTGCAGGAAAATAATTATGGTTACAGTCACTACCAATGGCTGCATAAAAGGCAAAATTAAATTTACTATCTTTTCAAACAATAGTTGTATGACTGTCAAGTTCATTAAAAATTGGGTATCTTGCAAAGACTTGTTAAACTTTTTAAAATTGTCGAAGTTTTCATTTCCATATCATCCCCTGGATAGCCTGGGAAAAATTGTACTATCTTCAGCTGACCGAAATCTAGGCCAGATTAAGTACATGTGCATGTAGCATGTAATCAGCTATACTCGTGTGCTAATTGTGACAATTGTAGTGAATTGTTAAGTGACAGTTGGATATAGATCAAAACAAAGACTAACCTTTATTTAAAGTATGCGTTATTTGTGTTTTCTAACAAGACATATAAGTCAGACATGAAGTTTATAACAAGTGATCTGTGCCTAAATTCATGGCTTTATTTTATCCATGTACAGTAATGATTATGGATTGCACTACACAAATATAAGTTGTCAAAGTACAGGTGTTTTCCAGACTAGTTTCATTTAACTAACAGCATGTGTTTTGCACCCTCTTTTATTACCCGCTTATTGGGTCCACCAACGTCGTACTTTGGTAAATGTATCATTTTTTTTTCTTCAGTGAACTTACTTGGTTATAACACAGTTCAATCTATAAAACAGTCGGACCCCAACTATAGTGTTATAGCAGGGTCACACTGTATATTGCTATGAAGTAAAGGTATACCAGATAGATAGATACATGTAGTATGCAGTACACTACATCAATATTTTATTAGAAGCCACCTGATGGCTTGGATATAGACTAAGTCTTGATGCACCCTCTTGAATGGTAAGAGATGACAGATGGAGGCTAGGGCTGTGGTAGCTCAGTTATCAACATCCCAGACTTGTGACTGAAAGGGTGTGGTTTCAGATTTGCCTGGGTCAGTTACTGTCGTGCGTCCTTGGGCATGGCATTTCACTCGTATTGCCTTGGCACCAAATAACTTGCTAAAAATCAAAACATTTTTTCTGGTGAAATTGTTTTTCATCTCACAGATTCAACTTTACTGAAGTAATACATGGAATCTTCATTTTCAGGATATCATGTCCATAGCAAAAGAGTATGGGATCTCCCTGCCTTCAGCAGACAGTAACAAACATGTCCCTTCTCCTGTCAAAGAACTCGACCCAATCCTGGCTACGTGTGTTCCTCAAAATGTCATAATTTCCAAAGGTGAGTTTGAGCTTTTGACTTTCCTATCTACTATTCCTTGCAGAAGACTGCCCACAATAAAGATGATCCTAATTTGTGCAGAAATTTCCACTGCATAGATCAGTAATGCAATTAGAAGTCATGCTTACGAGTTTGAAATTCATTTACCTACTTAAAATAGCTTGGAGTGTCACAAGTCAGGGTTTGTACTTGTCATTTGAATTTGGTGAAATGTTGTGTCAGTAAACTGGAGACATATACCTACTTGCTTACATGTATGTTAAACTTGTCTTTTGAGGTTCTTGACATTGTATATTTTGTAAGAATTCTTAGATCATTCAGATTTGACCCAGTAAAATCAAATCTTTATTATCTGGACCAGTCCAGGGACATAAATGTCATCTAGATAAATGGATGTCTGGATATTTAAAGTTTAGTCAGAAAGTATAACTGTATCATTTTAATGCAGGCATGTGTAAACAGTGGCCAACAACATGGTTTCATCCATTTACATTATTCGGTATATAGCTTTGAAAATCACTGATCTGGCCTGCATCCTGTAACAAACTTAATGTGTGGTCTTGTCAAATGAAATCGCATTGGGCATTGATCAAGGGAACCTCAGCTGACATGGATTCTGATAGACCTATGCCAATGGGTCATAGCTTATCAACCATTAAGTTATCACTCCTCATTGACTGAAAGTGAGAAAGGCTTTGGCTACAGAGTGCATTTAATCAGACCACGCTTGGGATTTCCTAATGACAAATTGCATATTGGCACTTTCTAAGTGACAGTTGAGAATGAGAAGAAACTTTCTCTGTATCTCACTCTTTCCCTCCCTCATTCTTCATCACATTTTAGATTTACTTTTAAAAGATAATTTTGTAATACATGAAACTATTGTAATAGTAATGTAACATGTCTATATTTGATGGTGCTTCAGTTTTCTTTTTTCTTGCTTCATTTTGTGGTGATCTCACCTGTAAGGAAATCTTAGAGTGCTAATTCAATAATAACAAACTAATTGCAAACTCTGAAACGTAATTGTGAAACAGAATTTTTTTTATCTTTGGTCTCATTTATGAATGAGCACTCTAATTTCAGGTAGTTAAATTTGATTATGTTCATCCCAAACAATTGTAACAGTGTTCGATTGATCATTGAAATGCCTGCCTTTTAACTTTTCATTTATTCTGCCCCCTTTATTTGATACGAAAGTCTAATTAAATTGGTGATACAAGGCGGTTAGCTTAAAATTCTTGCAATAATACAATAAATGCTTAGGCAAGTTAGGTATCAAAACATCAGCAGCACTTAATTAGGTTCTCACAAAAATGCTTGCAGACAAAGCTGTTACGGAAGATTGGCGTAGTTCACATTTGAATACAACAGGATACATGTACGTTGTATTTATGACCATTACATTCAAACCAAATTAAAGATGCAATTAAAAAAATGCATATACTTGATAAAAAACTTGTTTAATTGGTATTTATTAAATATAGTGCTGACCCAAGTAAGCATTAGCGATATTTTGATTGATCAAAATTTTGTTTCATACTGTTATTTACGGTATGCCAAGAATGTTCTTGGGAAAGAAATTTTAACAAAATGCATGGCATCATAAAAAAAGTTGATAATTTTAAAATGCTGATTCAAATTTCCAGGTAATATCAACCATTTTTGAAAACAGCGTTTATTTTCATATTTCTCAAACATGAAATAAAAGAAAACAATTACTGGTTTAAAAAAATCACATGGCTGCATAGCATACTTATGGTCTTTACTCTATAGTATACTATACTAATTTGTTTGTTTATGAAGAAAAATATTTAATAATTGTGTTTTATTCACCTTTTTTAACCATACCTCATTCTTCCTGATCACATTTTAGCAACTGGTTTCTCAAATAAATAATGGTTCAAACTAAACTAAAATCAGATATATAAAAATCACTACTCAAAGATCATCAGTGATCCATTTTTAGTTTCACTTTTCAGTTTAAAGCAAATTGTAATCTCAACATATCACCTATATTTATTCTTAACCAGTTGTCCTTTTGGTGTCTCTCTTTGATTATACTGGTAGTAGATAAATTAGTCTTTGTTTCCAACAGGAATCAAAGCCAGTTGCCAGAATTGTATAAATTCTGATATTGGCTTTGGCTACCATATTGCCTCAGACCTGCCAACTCTTACGGTTTTGTCGCAAGTCTTATGAAAGAAAACACTAAAATTATGGACTTACGGAACGATATAAAAAAGTACGGAAATAAGAATGTTTTTTTCTGTTCTGGATATTTTTTTTACTGGTTCGTTTTGGATCCAGATTTTTGTATTAGATTTCGTGTTCAGATTCAGAGTTTTATCTTTGAGTGGATTTTGGTTGGGAACCAGATTGACTATACGGTGGTACCTCAGATGCTTTAAACGAACCTATTTAGTTCGTGAGAAGCATGCATGTGATCTAGACTTCATTTCTCCTTTTGTTATCCTGTAAATCAAAGAAATCAGATAAAAAGGCTCTGTATAGATGTCAGACACCATTGGTTAGAAATGACCGAAAAGAAAGTAAAAAACAATCAGTTACAGAGAAGAAAAGGCTGTCAGTGTGTGCAAGGCTTTGCAGTCCCGGAGGGCGAAGATTTATTGCTTATTTCTAGACCACATCATTACAATATTTAACAAGTACAACTTAATCATGCAACAGGAGAAGCCTATTGTTACGTGTTTAGGCTCAAATAAACAGTAACATAGAAAGAGTGAAAATAACAAGCTTGTAAAAACTTAATAAACATTTATTGAGCACAAATATTTTCCAGAAAAGAAAAATAAACTTATGGTTTTAAGAATCAATTCCCAAAATTAATCCAAAAATAACTCTAAATATAATCCACTAGTGAAATTGCAAAAGTCCTGGTAATAAAACGTCCTAATAATTCCCAGTTCGAATGTTGGTGATGCATCCAAGATGGAAGACGATGTCACGTGATGAAGTCAGTTCTGATCTTATGAAATTCAGTGAGCACAATTATTTTCCAGATAAATAACAAAATAAATCCTCTTGATCCAAACGAATTGAAATAATTTCCAGTACAAGGTAATTTAAAATAACTCAAAACAATACAACTTACCGTATTTTCGCGCATATATGACGCACCCAAATATAAGACGCACCCGTATATAAGACGCGGGTTTTGATGCTTTGTGTAAAAATATTTTACATAAGACGCACCCATATATAAGACGCGGGTTTTCTCGATTTGTGTAAAACAAAATTACATAAGACGCACGTGGCCTGCCATCTGCCGCACTGAGCAATTTATATCCAGTGGTTTCCTTTCCTTTATCATAAATGAAAATTTGTCCAATGTTTCATCACCCGTCGGATGTACCGTATTTCATGTTATTATTCGTACACGAAAAAATAATTATTTTTTTCAATGTACTAATTTACAAAATCGGTCTCATTCTGCTCAACGTTTTAAAAATATGTTGTTATTATGAGAGAGAGAGAGAGAGAGAGAGAGAGAGAGAGAGAGAGAGAGAGAACAAAACGTGTATTTAATTGCCAACTGGTCTGTGGTCTTCGCGTTGAGATATTATTTTTACTACCGGTAGATAAATAAACTCAAATGGCTTCTGAACTCATTTTCAAATACGCGCGTTTATTTGTTACACCGAATGACGTAATCAGTAGTTTGCATTAACGACGATGTCCAGCGGTTAATGAGTAGAAGTATATATTGTAATGACAACTGAACAAATATATACCGGTAAATCATTATATTTTCTCGCCGATACAAAAGACAAAGAAGGGCAATAAAACGAATGTGAATATATTCTCAGTTAACAAAACAGCTGCCCTTTTATTAGTAGGTTGAGCAACAGGCTTTCTACACATACCGGTAATTGGTGAACATTTTATTTCGGGATTCTTTTCTTTATCATTATTAGATGCCTCAGATACACATTTACGAGAAGAAAGTGAAACAAACAATACTCTGTTACAACTGTTCAAGTACATGTACATAAATCAATTAATTCTGTAACATTTTTAGTTTAGATCAAAGAATTGTCTGAGGCAGGACTGCAACGATTATTGTTTATTCTTATCTGCCGCCGGGCCAATAGCGGATGGGTTGAGTACCGGTACCTGGTTTCTAGATTCTAGAACAATAAACGCCAGATGTAAAGGCGGCTTCATTGATCTGCTAGGAGGCCAAGTCTTCAGCGAGTGTGATTAGTACTGTATATAGAAAAATACTCAGGAGTTATTCCCCGGCGACGACAGTGAATTTGGTTCAAGTTTCAGTGGATTTGAAGCCGAAACTGATGACGATGAAAATGAAGATGAATAGAACAATACGGTACATTGATGTTTGATCAAGTCACACACTATTTAGTAACAGTTTATTATATTGTGTTTAATAAAAATTTTAAATATATGGTATTACTGATTTTCATATTTAAATCCAATATTGAATAAATTCTTGTCTTGTTTTCGAACTATTTAGTCTTGTCTTGTTTTCGAACTCACCCACCAAAGATACTAAAAATTTACCGGTAAGTATCTTTGAACCCAACCGGATGTATAGGTAATATAGCCGCCGTAGTTTTTGCTGTGATAATTAATAACAATAAGCAAAACTATTTAAACATACTATATTATTTAAATTTAAAACATTTACTCCGACTAAACGTAGATCTGCAATAACTACGGTATACAAAACATTGAAACTACAGGATTTTAAATTTGAAGTGGCCTGCATTAGATTGGTACACGTGGTAATTACTGAACACTTACCCAGCTGTTTTTACAACTAGGAATGAAAATCGTGAAACGTGAATATCGACCGCAAAAATTGTCATTCAATATCACACACTGTACCGGTCGTTCGTGTTAAAAAAATACTTACCGTATTTTCGCGCATATACCCGTATATAAGACGCGGGTTTTGACGATTTGTGTAAAAATATTTTACATAAGACGCACCCATATATAAGACACATCACTTTTTGCGTGGTGTGTAAAATGTTAAGACGCGTCGTATATATGCGAAAATACGGTAATATTCTAACAGTCCATCTTCTACTAAATAGTTCGCTCTAAAACTTCATTTATATACTTATTTTTAAGTAAACGAGGAAGGGGTCACATGATCTTCTAGAATCTTTAGAACAAATTTATGTTCAAAAAATCTCGTACACACCGTATGACCCAGATGAGAATCAGTTATTTTTACTCTCAAGAACTAAAAATAGAAAGATGTTTATAACAAAGCTCCATAATGTTCTTGGAATCAACCAGTCATTTTAAAAGCTTGTTTACAACTCTGAAGCCAGGTCAGAAATGAGGTCAACATCTGGTCTTTATTCGTCGAGTACAGGTCATCCCACTTTCTAAAAAAAATATCTCCCAATGAATGAATCTTAAACTTAAATTGTCAAATTTGAATCTGACAAACAAACAATTAAAACAAAAATAAATGACTTAAATATACGTAACACTATGATCCACAAACTTAGAGAAAACATGCTTGAATTATTAAAGCAATTGCTTATCAGATTTGTAAAGGCTACAGAAATTTCACAAGCTAAGGATCTTACTGATATTGATTATCATGACTGTAAGAAACAAAAGTCAGATTATAAGCTTATAGTAGGTTCAGAAACTAGAAAATACTTGGCTGAAAGTAAGTTGTATGCCAGTAGCTTTTGTCAGTTCTATAAAGATGTAAGGGACTATTACACAACTGTTTGTGATTACATTATTAAGAGGTTTCCCTTGAATAATAAACTTCTGAAACACAGTGCAGTTGCTGATGTGTCAAAAAGGATGATGAGTGATTTTATGTGATGTATTTCCTATCAAGGTTTATGTGTATGGAACCCAAAGAAACCAGCTGGCAAGACAACTTGGAAGCAGAGTTTTTGAATTATCAAGTAGATGAATTGAATCCTGAGATCTTAAACACTAAACAAGTTGACAAGCAATGTGATCATATTAGTAAACTCAAGGATGCTAATGGCCAGTTAATTCAAATTGTTGTCCAGCATCATGAAAAATGTATTTATTATTCATCATTCAAATGCAGGTTGTATCAGAGGGTGTTCTCATTTGTTGCAAAAAAACAACTCAAAATCCAGATCATATGTCTGTTCGTTTGTTTGTTTTTGATGGTTTAACGCCATTTTTCAGCACAATATAGGCTATACATGGCGGCCAGTATTAATGGTGGAGGAAGAATCCGGACAACCCCCAGAATGAACCACCGACCCACGAGAAGCTACTAGCAAGCTTTCTCACATAACTACATTTGCCGAATCTTAGACTCTAACACACGCAGACAGAGGTGAGATGGCAGTGGTCCGTAATGGACAGCGCTTTAGACCACTCAACCACTTGGGGCCCCCACAGATCATGTCAGTTGATACTTTGGAAGCACTACTAATCATGAAAGTGAAGGGGGGAGAATGCTGCAAAATGGAGTTTGACCAGAAGTTTCTTAGAAAGTGCAAAAGTACCCTGTACCAGTCACTTCAGTAGCTATTTATTGTAAGTTATAACATGAATATAAACTGTAATGGTTATTACAATTTTACTTGTTGCCAGAACATACATTTTCACACCTTACTGAAAATTGGTATAACTTATTGAAAAATTTCGACTGACTTACTAAAAATGTATCTTTAGCGTTGGCAGGTCTGTTGCCTGTACCCCCATTGTTCTTTATCATTATTCCACTTCAATTATGCTACCAGTTTTTAATATCAAGTGGATTAAGAACCACAAGAAATGATGTCCACTCCTTTCTCTGGATATAAATAATGAATTTAGCTGTGGGCATTGTTTTCATTGCTATAGTACTGGCACATTTTAATGAGTTTGGTATGTTTTGATCAATCTTTTCAGTCATAATCATTCATATAAATATCCCTGTAGAAATTATACAACTTATCTCACAATACCTCCCACACAAGTCTTCCACATTGACGTTTGTCAGTTATGAGTGTCACAGAATAACATTAATTATGATAGTGAGAATGGTTTTTGAATTTAATAGTAGATTTTGAAATGCATGTTTTCTGTGACAAAAGTTTCATTGAATCTGTTTAGTAATGGTGATAAATATCTTTAAGAATGCATTTGAATCCATGAAGAGTAGACAACATTTTATTTATTTACCATGTTAAGTAGTTTTTTTTAAAAAAAATTTAAATATTCAATACATACTGTGGATAATTGTAATTTGGACTTGACCTTGTCCAGAATCAAGTTCATTGTTTTACATGACCTGAATCTCAATGTGATTTAAAAACTGTGGAAATTCCCCATGAAATGCTGGGTTGCCACATAACTTGCATGGTTGTATGCAGTGTCATATCACATATATCACTGTATGCTCAAAGAACACCATATGATTTTGCTGCCAAACTTACCTGTTTGTATGCAGTGTCATTCTATATGCACATGTGTTTATACAAAGAACACTATATGCATGAAATAAACAGTAGAGTTGACCTGGTGAAAATTACCTGTACTTTTTCTGATGGAAAAATTAGATAATTCATCAGTGAACTTTGTTTATTAAAGCAACATTTAAATACATATCCAATGGCAACAAGTAGCTTGGACAAACAAAAAGGTACAAATCAGATTGAAAAATAAGATTAAATAATGTCCTGGATGTTGGGCAGGGCCTATTGTGATTTTCGTTCGAATTACAAGGATGTGCCTATGTTTCTTTTTTATATGTGATATATGTAAGGAATATGTGTCCACCTAAAAGATGGAACATTAGGTAGCCTTTGAATCCCTGTAATGTAGTTAGTTAAAAACAGGAAAAGGCTACAATACAGTGTCTTATAAAACAGAGAAGACAATTGTAACACCAAGACTAACTAAAAGCTGCAGGAGAAGCCACTTATTTTAAACAAGTTGCTACAGGCAGAAATAAATTTTGACATGTTGACACAGTATACATACAGAGTGCCATGCAAAAGGTCATTCTGCTTTCTCCATTTTGTCGGAAGATGCACATCAGATGGGTAGTTTTCAATATGACAATAGGTTATCTACTCATTAGTGGCAAGATACTTAATTGCTGCTATTAAAAATATAAATTCCTCTGCAGGAAAAACTTGAACAAGGCTGTATGTAAAAACAGAGATGACTAACAATTAGATCCATTACACTTTACTTCCAGCAGATGCAAAACAACCGTGGCAGCCACATGAATTTGTTTTTATCAGTGATAACGAAAGTATATTTATAAGACCCACTCCCCTTCTACAAATTAACACAAGGTGACAATTCATTGGTTCAAAATCTACCCCTCATCAATTCCATGCAAACGTTTTATCCCATCTGCATGTTCAGTCACTGATAACATGTTTCAGAGTAAAGAAGGCATACCAAACTTCCTTTCCATTTATGATTTAATTACTTTTACTGCTCATTTATAAGTCGGTTTTATGCAAAGTTTCTACATTGCTTTGAAACAACTTGGATTAAATCTGGATATGAAATTCTTCTGGTGTGTCAGTGAATCAGCAGCTACATTCAGATCTGAGTGGTGGTTATTCATTACCCAGGGCTGGAACAAACAATAACCACTGATCATAAAATTGAATGTTAATAGTTCTCTGCAAGACACAGAAGCATAGGCTTCCAAATTTAATTCAAATAGCATATGGAGCATGAGAGAAGCCTTTTTTTTACATCACAAAATTGGTTACCATAAAACCTCCATTTATTATTATTATTATTATTATTATTATTATTATTATTATTTAGGTACAAAAGCCTACAGCTTGTACCGTGACCATTGTCTTCAGAGTAATAGAATGTTCAACAAAGATTGCTTCAGTTCTACACCAAGCCTCATAAATATAGATGATGGTTCTCTTCCTACTGATGTTGTACAAAGAAGTCTTCAACTTGGAACTCCTCTTCCAAGTCCAAAACATGCACAGAGACCAGACAATTTTATCCGAGACAGCCCAGGCAATATTTCCAAGGGTGATAACTCTCCATTAGTAAATTGGACATCCACTTTTGAAGAGCCATACATTTTGTCTCCACAACAGACCTCAAAGATTTATTTCATGGGATATCCACTGAGAGTGGGAGACACGTTTAATGAGAAAACTTTGGAAAATTGTGATGTGTCTCCGAGTTTTCCACATCCAGTTGGGCAACCATTTCAGAATTATTGGACGTCTCCAGTACATAGGGTCAGGGATGTGTTGCTGTCTGATGGACAGCAAGAAGTAAACTATGGGGGAGCTCTACAAAATTGCTGGAGCTCTCCATCTCGGAGAAGTAATGCTAGTTCAACAGAGTTTGAAATTATTGCTGAATTTTCTACCAACTCTCCATATGTTTCGTGTGATTCCTTAGACTCTTATGGGCTCATTGTTTGAAGTCCCTAAAATCATACTTAGCTATTGTAAAGTTGCATGTAATTTTCTATACATTTGACAAAAAGAAATTACTTGAGAACATATCAGTTTTGCAATTTTGATGGGGCAAAATGTACTTTTATATAGCATTAGTTTTTGTGTGCATGTTTTAAATTGTAAATAACATTAATTAATCTACATTGAGACCCTCTGGATTTCCAGAACACTAAAAATTTCAAGTTTTTTTAATAGATTTAGAAATTTATTGACACTTAGTATATATTTTTAGTGGATGGGAAAAGATTCCAGTTGGAATATACCATACTCAGAAACACAGGTGATTGAATGGATCATCAGACCATGAAATCACTTTGATTTCCCTCATTAAAGGCCTGTTTCTCTAGTGCTCACATATTTTTAGCTTGATGTCTTGTATACAAGATGAGCTGTTGGGATGGCTTGTTTGTCCCTTGTCCACACATATGTAGAGGTCTCCACATTTTCATGACTGAGACTTGGTGATTCCATTTATCAATGCAATTTATTTGATGGGTGCATGCACAAAAATGGATGTCATGCCTTTAGAAAAAGATATCCATACATTACACCCAGTACCTGCATGTGTTAAGAGGAAACTAACATAGGCAACCATTTGGTCTGGCATACATCCTGTGATGATGATATAGCAGAGACCTTTTTTAAAATGGGTGGGGGATCTGTATATAAAAGAGAAGAATTAGACTTCGTAATTTAAGGATATTCCCCTTTATTGGCTTTATCTGTTTTACATGCCTTTGTTGGAATACCTCAACGTATTCAACAATGTATAACCTGGATGGTGATGACATACTTTTAAACCCTTTGCATAATATACATTTATAATGGAAAGATAATCAGATGGAAACGTGCATCTAGCACAACCTGACAATTGTTCACACTTTTCTCAATGGCAGGCTCAATATATGTGTGTGTGTGTGTGTCCCCTACCATTACCAAACAGTGGAACAACAGTCAGTATTCCTTATTTATAAAAGAAATTACCAAAACATTATTCTCCAATTGCTCAATATTTGAAAGCAGGGATGCAATGTTTCTCCTAATCTAGTCCATCTATAACCTGTGTAAACTTGCTGTTTGAATCAGTAGAAAATTGAGATATTAATTTTCTGGATAAGAGATTTGGGAAAAATTATTTTCATTTGTGAACAGAGAGCTGATTTTATCCAGAAAGTGACAAAGTTTGATGGGGTGTATTGTGCTATGATCTTGCCTGCCCTTCTGTCTCTCTGTCCATCTGTTGGTTTTGTTTTCCTTTTCAGCATGGCAACTTTACATTCAGCAGTATCTAGGCACTAAACTTTGTTGAGTAGTTTTCACTTCGGTTAAGTAAGAACTATTGATTTTTAGGTCCTAGGTTAATGTCACTGTCATAAATGGTTTTCACACAATAACAGGAGTTTCACTTTGCATGTTATGTGGAACAAACTTTGTGGATAGCTCACATTGTTGAAAGGAAGAAGGATTTTAATTTTTATGTTCAAAGGTCATGTTACTATGACAGAAAGGATACATATTTATTGCACAACAACATTAGTTACATATCATAAACCTACCAAAATCAGGTCATGGTGAATGTAGTAAGAAAAAAAATTGTTCCTGCACAGTTAATTTAGTTGCAAACCACACATCTTGATCAAAGATGGATCATTGAGACCAATTGGTTAATAATCTGCAGAAATAACCATGCTCTGCTGGTGCATGACTACACAGAGGATGATCAGCATCTTTGTCAACTTCCCAATTAATAAACAGCAAAACATTTTGGAAGGATTATTTTCCATTAGAATGGCATAAAGGAAGCAGCTTGGATATTCTGTTCAGTAGATACCTTGATCAGTTGAGGAACATTAAAGACAATTTTGTGCAGGCAAGACATTTATTTTTATGTGCTATTTCTTTGTGTGCTGAGGATAAACAAAAAGTATTATGAACTATAATTTCTACAAATGCTGTTGCGAACATTGAGACTGAAACCATGGTTTGATTATAAAAATAGTTTTGTTTATGCCATATAAAGAAGTTGAGCAAGAAAGAAATGCATTTTTATGTACCTGGTATATAATACATGAGATTCCTGTCTAATTATTTTATGTTTAATTCATTTTCTTTAAAGTAATTAGCATGCTTGCATACATAGATATTTTAGTTTAATTACACGAGTATTCTTATTAGAGGTGACTGCGGAGTTTCATGCATTTTGTTTCTTACATTGTAGCGGGCATTGTCTTTTTAGAAATGCTAGTTTTAAATTGATTATTATAAAGAAAACAAGCAATCTTGTTAGAAATTGTTAAATGCTATTACATTTTATTGAAGATTAAATGACTAAAGAATGGTAGCTGTTATATTTTTCCTATCTTTATCCTTTCATTCCTCTCACATGTAAATGAATTTCTTATTAAATTTTGCATGCTTAAATGTACATTTTATGTGCTTAATGACCTTGCTACTTTTCTTTGCATTTTAAGAGATGAATATTTAGTGTTTTTGTTGAATGACATTAATTAATTATTACTGGAAATGAGTGCTAATCAAACTCATTATTTGGATTTGTTCCTTCACAACATAAAAGGATGCATTTGATATTACTTTAAATATAGAAATAATGCCTTATTATTCATTTAGAAGAAACAAGTAAATTTGAATAATGAACAAGGTTGAAGTTTTGAAACTCGAATGGTCATTATATTGAGATTGTGTGAATGATTGTAAGAAGTACAGATCTCATGATTTAGCTACGTTATTTTAAAGAATAAAAAGTTGCAGCTTGGCGGATAGTATTCATTAGTCAACATGAATTATTCAAGACTGCAAGATTTCAGCAATATTACAATAATTCACAATTAATCAAATTAATATGCCGACATTTTATTTATAAGCTATATAAAAACTTGTCTGTAATTTTATTGATATGAGGTTTTCGATGAGTGAATGTGAATATTGCAGTGTTGGCATACAGCTGTAGCAAGAGATTGCTGTTTGACATAAAAGGTATGTAGAGAGTTTATGTAGGGGATCTACAATAAAAGATAGCTAGATATAAACTTGGATAATGGAAAAAAGATAATGTATTGAAAGAGGGGCTGTGCAATACTATTATACACAAGATTGAGAACTGAAAGTACAACATACACATAGTTCACAACAAGAAGTAAAGGAGATGCTGTGAAGACAATTTTTATACATCATATCATTCATAGCAAAGTTACAATTACATGACTTTTGTTCACATAAAGGCAGGAAAGTCCCAATTTTTGCTTGATGTTGGTTATTTTTTTAACTAAGTATTGACAGCAAATTGTATTTAGGACTATACATTTTTAAATGCATCTACATGCATAACACAATCACGAGACAATGTATGGAAAGGGAACATGGTAAAATTTAGGATTGAATCAATTGTAACATTTTTAAAGGATATTTTGCAGCTGCATGCAGTTTAACATAAACATGGGAACCTGTTTGTTACCATATTACTGACAGCCACATAAAGGATAATATTGTTTTCTCAAATAAACTTTGTGAAATAGACATTATTTTGATTGAGGTATGTTAACAATAAATACACATGCTGTGTACCAGAGTAAGCAAATATCCTTATAACCGTGGGAATAAGGACATTTAAGACAACCAGGATTTTCAAATTTGAATAAAAGAGCATGTTTTCTTTGATTGAAGCATTTAAATACTCAAATATTAAATGGTTACATATAGCCTTGGCACTGAAATATAACCAAATGCATGCATGTGCATATGTGCAGTTAATCATAACCACATTACAATGAAAGTTTTTAAAATCCATTGAACAGTGTAATAGTCCTAACTAAATGCAGCTTTTGCTGCTTTCATTGTTCATTGTGGGATTTGAAGGTGATCAAACAGTCATTTGAGCTCCTCTTTGCCACCATAAGAAAGGAGATCAGGCATGGGTAACTTCTTCCTGAATGCATGCCAAATAAATTATTTTTATTGCCAACTCGGATGTAAATTAACATAAACCTGGGCATGGTCCATATTAAACAGTTCTTTTGAACTTTTCTGTGCCATGGAAGATGATCTTTCTATAGCTGCATTACTGTAAAGAAGGATCAAACACAGTGACTACAATATATGGAATATTTAAACATCTTTGGTAGTCAAAATTCATTTTTATGTGACATATTGTGTTCTAGAAGGTCATGTGTGCTTTGAACTTCTACATGATGTCACTGATAGAAACACAATCAGTTAAATCATCGTCAAGATATATACCCATGTGCTGGAATTTATTTGAACCTATCCTGAATATAGGTTTGTTGGTTTTTTTTATACAACTTTTCTTAAGATCTGTCCACTAACTGGATTTGATAAAAATCCATTTATTTATATATGCATGTTTGTGTTATGCTCATGAGCAGTAAGGTAAACAAACTGAAGACTTGACCTTAACTTTTAGCGTCTACATGTTTGCTATCCGCTGGCATAATCATTACGCTTTTTTCCCCACTAAATTATGCCTTACACATAAACGTATGTGGATCATGCCTTTTTTTTTTATATATATATCCACCTTCCAAATTTTTTTAAAATTTGTTTTTTAGTTTTCATTAACATTCCCTTAATCACACAGACCATATTTTAGAAAAGATGGCTTCTACGTAACTACGATATAAGAGTAAGCTTGTCAGGGGACTTGCATGCACTTTCCGAATAGTATCATGTTCTATTTGTAGCATCTATCCTATTAACAAGAAACATGCTGAATTTACCATCAAACTTTCGACCTTTTATTCTATTTATAGCAGCTGAATGGCTTAGTGAGGAGATAACAGACTGGTTTTCTAATTTTAATCTTTATGCACAGATTCTTTTTTTCTAATTCATATTAGTACAGAACCAGTCTATAAAGAGATTTGGCACTAAAAAGTATAATTTATTTTAATTGATGCATAAATGAGAGCAAAAGTATCTCCTTTCAAATAATGTCACAGATGGATTAGAAAAAGGCAAAAATTAAACTAAACAAAACAAAAAAATCCTCTAAATATGAAGACATGAGGGCAGCATCACGTGATGTCTATTGCAGGCTGTTTGGAAAGAATTTTAATATTTGGCACTAAAATTCTTCAGATGGATTCTAGTCAACATGTGTGTGTAAAGCTAAAATTGCCATGTATGAAAACTTTAAGCAGTAGAGGATGTTAAAAGACTAGAGCTTCATAGAAATTTTACCATGTTATATGCAGATTACGCTTTTTCTGCCTGGATTCTGCTTTTTGACCACTTATATTACACTTTTTCCTTGTTGGGGGTTAGCATGTATGCACTTGCTCATTGAAATGCAGCTGTGTACATTTGCATTAAATTTCGTTAGCATAGGTACAAGTGAACATGTTCATAAGCTCAAATTTGTAAAAACTCACAAGGAATGACCTTTGACTGGACTCCAGGTTCAATTAGATTTGATAATCAAAACTCCTTCAGAAACGTGCATATATGTTGGTCATCCGAAATGCCCCATTTTCATTCAGATCCAATTAAATTTTGGAATAATTTTAGTGAAAATAGCCATTTTGCAGGAAAGAAGTGTTCTTAAAGAAAAGATATTGGTATGACCAGCTACATAGGGAAAGATGTCAAGATTTTTCATATTTTTGGAAGATGACATTGGCATAATTTTTATTTTTGACCAGCAGCATATAGTAGAATTTGGTGAAGGAATGGCAAGAATCTTACTGATACACAGACCAATCCTGCAGTTTTTGATGGATTACCAAGAAACCTGGTAAATATTAGTCATTAGCAGAATGAGAATAATCAAGTTATTCATCCCTTTTCACTTGTGGGTGAATGCAGTGTGTATAATTAAATCAACTAATTTCACATTTTTCGAAGAGTTTTTGTGAAACTTGGTAAATGTTATGATCATCTGATGATGCAAATATTGACAAATCGTTGCTTTTGCAATTTATATTGCAATTATTACCCTTGGAACCAACTGAAAATGGTAAAGATCTGACTGCCAAATCTTAACGCTACTGAACAGATGGCCGTAGTGACCTAGGGTTTTCACTCCCATCAAATTCTTAACATGCCTGGTTGGTCATAGGCTTGAAAGGCTTGTAAAAATGGAACATGCAGCTGCCTTGCTTGGTACTCAGATGGCTTCATTTCATTATGATAAAATGTATTTATACAACAATTCTTCTTTCAAGAAAATAATTTTCACATGTATTTCCTATAGTGATTTGTCATGTAACTGCACAAATAAATTTTATTAACAGACTAATATAAAAGTGTTCTAGTGTTTCAATGTTCATACAAAGTTGACTTGGTCACAGTATTAATACATTTTCACAATTACCTTTTAAAAAACATTACATTTAAAAAGCATCTGCAATTTCACTGTGTGAAAAACAATTTATATTGTAAAAACAATAGGCAATGGTGTATTGCAGTATATTGAAACAATATGCTAATTTAAATGGAAATATTAAGAAATTAAAAAAAATCTTAATGAACACTTAACTTGCAAAAGCTGCTTACTACATTGATAGAGTTTCAAAGGCATGTGGGCTAACATCTGAAAAGTAAATAAATTAATGCTTACACTTTTTGTGTGGTCCATTTAGTTATTTTCAGTTTGCAAAGGTTTTTTTTTTTACCTTTTATTTTTTTTTTTTAACCAGAAACAGAAGAATATTTACCAGCTGAGCAAGAACTTAAAGGCAGATTCCAATTCTTTTCCAAGAAAGTTTTGCTTTTGTGAAATTTATTTTTTAAAAATGTGTTACATTAATATATTGTTTGCAAATATGTGACTGACAGTAGAAACACTGCAACTTGTACAGTAGAAACACTTTCCAGTGCAAAAAATTTATTTGATGATGTTAATTCTCTTTTTTTCGAAATATAAAGAGAAAGAACATCCATAGAAAGTCTATTGTTACCTACTGCAAAATATAAGAACTTTGCAGATTATTATAACATGTACCAACAAAACAAGATTGAGCACCAAAATTGTATTCAAAGTTATCCGAATGTATCGCAGGCTTCAATATTTCAGTTGTCTGAAATACATACTCTAAACTGATATTTCAGTGTCTTGATTATTAAATGCACACATTTTAAACTTTAAGTTCAAAGATTAGATATTTTTCTTTATTAGGAATGTTGAAACATTTATTCAGCTAAATAAATTATGAATAGTGCAAATGAGACTTGTACAATTTTTAAAATAAAGATCCTTTTGCAGTTATTGTAACAAATTTTTCACACTGAATGTATCATGTACATATGTACGCGTATGTGTTAGTAGATGTTAAAAGTAGTTTTCTGAATCAAATGCAACTTTAATACCTTATGATATGATATAATGTTATGGGTACATTTATCATAAAGACTGCCTATTAATTAATGCATACGGATTAAAGACACCAACAAATGTAGCAGCAGAGAGGAAAAACAGACTTTCTCTAATTGGGGTATATTTTAAGCAAAATATTCTAAGTCTCCATTTGCCAAACTGAGACTTAATAATTTTAGAGCTCTGTTTGTCAAACGGAGCCTTCCTCAAGGGTAAAAAAAAAAGACGCCATTTAGTTGGCGTTCACCTCCTCGGCTGCTAATGCGCTAACTAAATATTTGATCAAGTCCTTAAGATTTCACAAACAAACTAATTTGTAAAACCTCACCTCGTAAATCAATCAGATTATTAGATTGGTCAGTGAGTTTGAAATTAATTCTCGTTAACAAATTATTATGACATCGCATATAGACTAGATTAGTTGGGTCTTCAATAATAAGAAATCCTGGAGGAGCCGTTGGTGCAAATGAATATAAAATATATCCTTGCTGAGCTTGATTTGATTGTTCGAGATTTATTTGATAATTTCCTTCGATAACATCACATACTAAATTGAGCGCAATCACCGTTGAAATATTCACATTGTTCGGAGCAATATGTCTACCGCCGCCTTCTGGATCATTATTAAATTTCAGAATATTTGCTGGGGGATTCTTCGATTTTTTCCAATTATCGTGGATTCTTTTGAACCCAATATCAATAGCATCGTCAAGTTGTTTCTTTAGTTTATCCGGGTTATATCCAGGGATTTTAAAATCTTTAATCTCCGTTTTATTAATATTGTATAGATCCGCAAACTTATCATGTAATATCTCTTCATTTAATACTTCTTGAATAATTATCGAGTGAAATATTTTCATATCATAGATGATTTTATTACCCGTTTCTACGATGCTGATAAACTCGTCTTTAGTGAGAGAGCCGGATTTAAGAGATATTAGCAGTCGTGAAAAATCATTATTCATTACTGTGAAATTTCCGTTGATGAGAGGGAGGTAGATTGAATGAAAAACTTTTTTATTTATGAACTTATCGGGGGTATAATCTTGATAATTTTTGGCTTCATTGATGGGTTTTATTTTGTTGGTGATATAATCGGATTTCTTAGGTTCGGGTGGAAAATCCTTCGAATTTTCTCGCGAGTTATCCGGTGGTAATTCAGGCCATCCTAACACTGATCTTATAGAACTCTGATAAATATCTACAACGTATCCTTCTGTATTTATCTCGATAGCAGATGATAGTGTTGGTTCATGAACTGTTATAGCGATTTTTGATTCTTTTCCAGTGAGAGATTTTATTCTTCGTTGAAATTCAGCGTTGATCTGTTCGATTTGATATGACCCAGTTGGTATAGAAACAACCTGCCAATCTGGTGTTCCGTCTTCACGATTCTTGTTTGCAAATACCAAGGAATTATTCGGTTGTTGACCACCAAATGCTACCGATCTAATATTAGGCCAGCTATGATACACTCGTAGTTTTGCTAGTGCGATCTCGCTCACGGGAACAGGAATTGGAAAATTAACACTAAATTCGGGACGTGTTGAGGTTACTGATATCGTGCTTGTTTTCACCGGTGTTGTATTTGTTACTATTTGTTGAAGTAGTTCTTGCGACGACATTATTATTATTATTCTGCTCTAATTTCAGCATTGTTGATTTATACAATTGAGCCATAGTTGAAAATTCACTATCTGATATTGTTGTGTCATCCAACGACGATGATATCAACGAGGATAATTGCGAGTAACCGGAAGATGCAATATGATATTTAATTAAATAATCATGTAGTTTACTCTGGCTACACGATGATAGTTTTTTTGTGATCCCAGTTAATATACCAGCGATTGTAGCCACTGCGGAAATAGCGATTGGAACTACGACCGGAGCAATCATTGTAACCGAAGATAGTATTATTCCAGCAGCAGTGATTACTCCTGACACCGAGTACACTGTGATATCAACTGTGGTTATTCTTCGTTTGTATTTTTTGATTTTTATTTGATATTCTTCACAGAGAGAACTGAGTTTAGTTTGAAATTCTCTGACTTGATCATAGCGATACTGATTCGATGATGGAGTCATTTTATTTTAAAGGTGCTAGCATTTTCAATTACAAATTACTTTGTAATTTTGAATCGTGAAAGAATTTTTAAATTAATTTAATTGTTTACTTAAATCCACTACGAATTCTACGTACCACGTTACTGAAACCCTGGCTAGATTTCTATCTGTAGTCGTTATCGTGAATAGTTCAGTTGTTCCTTTGTCGATGATCGTTGATATCGTATTATTGACTCCAGATGAACTACTTGATGATATATCAAACTGAGTCGGTGATATTATTGTTAATCGATAAATACCCTTTACGGTTGCGGTGATATCTAGTTTGTTGTTTATGGGAGTCCACGTATATGATCCGTGTTGAATCGTGTGTACTACGTTGTTGACGATAGATTTATCATGAGGAATTTTTACTTTTTCAACAACGCTTATCATCCTCGTTGCATCATCCTTTATTGCGCTGTTGAATGTTTTAAGTTCATCGATGGATTTTTTAATATCAGGAAGGGTTATTTCAATTTTATCAAATGGGCTCCCAATAAACTTATCCATGATGTTTTTACGAAACGTCATAAATAGTTTCGTGTGTTTTTCATATTCGGATTGAAGACTTGTTAGTTCTAACATAGAATCTTTTATTAAGGTGAGTTTTGGTGTGGTTACTGGTGGATTTCCAAAAAATTCTAGTATGGGTTTGTCAATTTTGTTAATTGTATTTCTTTGTGTTTCACTAAACTGGTCAAATACAATTATATGATCATCATACTTATCATTAAGCGATTTTAATGAATTCACTGTGTTATCATATGTTGCTAATTTATCCGTAATCGTTGAAACAAGTACACCTGGTTTGAGTTTACCCCCATCAGAAAATAACGCGATAGTATCCTCTGCTGCGTCTCGTCGTTTAACCAAAATATCATTAAGAGAGATATTACTACTTTTCAACTTACCCTGACGATCTTGAAATACAACTATTTCACCAGGATCAATATTTGCTAGGTTTAATATTTCGGATATTTCATCTTCGATTAGTTTTTTAATATCCTTGTTATCAACGGTTTCAACTCCACTATCAGGTTTCTTCAGCGATGATAAAGGTCGTCCCCAAATATCAATCATTATTATAGAAATCTTTTTATTATTCAAATCCTATGGATTTCTAATCCGAGAAACGCTAGCGTTTCTACCGCTAGTATACTCATTTACTACTATATGAGGTGGTTTCGAAAATCTTTTGGATATAGCATCAAGTACGTTTAATACTTCATTACCACATATTGGTGGATCAAGCATTGTTTGTGTTGGTAACGTAGAATACCAAGTCTTCATTGGAAGGAATTTAATATAACGCATAAATTCTTTCGGCGGCGCTAATCCATATGAGTCAAAATAAATAATCCCACGTGGATCAATTGCGTAACAAACCCAGTGAGTTCCAGGTCCGGAGCTGTTATCTAAATTAATAATACCGGTTTCAACATCATTTGGTTGTGCCGGTAACTGATCTCTCATAAAAACCCCTCTGAAATTTTTTATTTTTAATTTTTTAGCGGTATCAATTAAATCAAAATTGGACATAGGAACCATCGGTTCCTGAACTATATCGTTCCTGGAATTCGAAGACCCTTTCCGCTGTACCATGAACTCGGGGTTCCTGGTAGTCTTAGACCCTTTCCTTTTTTTTTATACCCCTTTCCAGTTGCCTTTTTCAATGCCATTCCTGCCGCGGTACCAATAGCTCCTAATGCTGCTGCCTTCGCTACCGCTGGGGCTGCTGCGGCAATCAACCCTGGAATCAACCCTAACAACGGGAATATACCACCAGTCTTTTCCATATTACGGATCGCACTTGTAGAAAGAGTAACCTGAACTCCTTTCTTTTCTTTCAGCGCTTTATTAAAATGATTAGTTTGAGTTTTCGTCAGCGATAGTTTATTTCCTCCGCCATTCATTTGATTAGGTTTCAGCGTTATTGTGGTTCCACATTGCTTAGCTGATTTGGATTGTAATTTTTTTATTTGACCAGGTGTCAATGTGACATTGATATTACTATACGACATTATACAAAACAGGTTGATTCTAAATCGCGAGTCATTTTTAAAGAATTTTGGATTAAGAAAATCTTACAGATTTTCAACTGGTGCATCTACTAGTCTCATTCGTCCACCAACACCTTCGAGTATCATTGATTTATCACTAAGAATAACAGCAACTGCTCTGTAATTAACAACATCACCAGCAACAGCACCAGGAGGAGGAGCAGCAGGGTGAACACCAGGATGTACACGAGCTCGGAAGTGTATATCAACTACGGACTGTTTCATCAAGTCAAGATGTTCTAGGGAAAAGTAATAAATCGGATACAGACCTTTAAAATCCAATTGTGATATTTGTAGACCAGTATCTACATTTTGATCACGTCCCATAAATGATAGCAATCGATGATAAACTCGTGCAATGTGGTTATTTTCATAGTTAAGTTGTATATCCTCTGCTGGTTCTTGTTGTCCGTTTATTTTCAGCGAGACTTCACTACACCCAAGTTGATCAAATATCATATGACTTCTTTCTTGATTGTTTAATCTCGTAATATCCTGTAGAGCAACAAATATATGCCGTGGAGCTGAAACACCCTGTCGTGCTGCCAAATGCCATGTAAATGTACCATCAATATTAGAATCCATGGTATCTGTGGACGTTGTCAACCAGCTTAATAATCTCTTTCCCCCTTGATCCATAAATGATAGCAACCGCGGTTCTACTGACAATGATGGAGTCAACACTGGCATCCACAGTGATAGTTTTGATAAAATTACTTTACCATCAGCACCGCCAATACGCCAGATTGCATTATTATCATCACCCTTTCTCACTAGTGCTACAGTATGCTTTACTCCATAAATAACTTTTCTGACGTTTCTACAAAATCCAAATATATGATGGAGCGGAATCGCACATGAAAATCGTCGACGCTCTCCTTGTAATGTTGCTATTCTTGTTGCAGCTCCTAGATTGAAATTCTCATCATTATTTATAATCATATCCTCGATACCACCAGCAGCACCAGCACCAGGACCAGCAAAAGCAGCAGCAGCAGCACCAACACCACGATCATTTGGTCTTCTTATAACAAATGGATTTTTACCCGCTGTATTTTTAACATCCTTTGCAAACATCATAGATGGACCGGCCGATCTTGTATAATCGTCAGAGTATCTTGCTAGCCCTAGTATTGTTGTTGCTACATCAACTTCACGTTCAATAGATTCGATTTCTTTTCCATCAATGAGATATCTAGCACTTTCAAATAATGCCATGATACCATTATTGACAAAACCAACTTGGATATTAGCTGCATATGGTGTATTAGCTACAACATCTGTTACAAGTTCACCTTCGACTTCAATAAAGGCTTCAGCGGGTAAAAAGTATTTACTGGTATCATGAACTTGAAGTTCAATTCTTCCTCGAAGATTAGGTTGTACTGCGTGATAAGCAAAAAATTGATAATCACGTACAGAAGTATCTTTAAGCACTGGGGCTTCCATGTCAAATGCAACATCAGGGTTTTGTTTGAACATTTTTATTATATATCCGATGGTCTAAATCAAAAATTCTGAAGAATTTTGAAATTATTTTAAAATAGTTTCATATGAAAACCCCAGGAATTCATTTAGAGAAAATCGATTTTCATGAAATTATGTCGACGGATTAGCCAAAAAACAATACAAAATCAATAAAAAAAACATCGAAAATTCGATGAAACAACATATTTTTAGCCTCACATGATAAAAAATCTGATCAAAATCGATTTTCTCTAAATGAATTCCTGGGGTTTTCATCCTCGATTTTCATGAAATTTTGTCGATGAATTGCATAAAAACACTAGAAAAATGAGTAAAAACACTAGAAAAATGAGTAAAAAAAGTAAAAAATCTAACAAAATTAGCAAATTATAAATAATTTTCAAAATTCTAAAGAATTTTTAAAATAATTATTTAGTTGGGTGTATTTTAATAATGATGATGAAAATATCTGATAATGAAGATAGCGTTAGTAGAATCACAAGTGATTCTGACATTAATGTTTCTGATACAAGTGATTCTGACATAAATATTAGAAACACTAGTGTTTCTACAATAACCATAACAACTGAGCATCCTATTCAAATAAATAGAATCATAAGTGATTCTGACACAAATATTAGAAACACTAGTGTTTCTACAATAACTATCATAATTGGAAATCCTGTTCAAATAAATATTTCTAACGTTTCCGGCGAATCTTCTTAAAACCACTTCCCGAAAGCCCACTTCCTGCTATCATATTTGCTGTTATATTATCCTGGGCGTTAGTCATTAACGACTGTAGTTTTTTATCCACGGCGTTATTTATTATTTTACTAACCTGTGTAGGCATTACTGCAGTAGATGGCAGTGAAGTCATTCCAGAAACACTAGTGTTTCTAATGCTAGCATTTCCAGGTTTTGAAGAATTTCTACGAAAATCACTTCGTGATTTCACTAACGCTGTTAGTTTATCCCGAGCGGCTGAAAACGCCTTACTAGCAAGATCACCAACAGTGTTAATACCCTTATCTCGGATAACATCAATTGCTTTCATTGCTGCCTGTTTTGCAAATGGAGCCACTTTTGGAGCCATTCTTGAAAATAATCCCATTATAGTATTACCGAGACCATCTCCATAGTATACTCGGTATTTTGGTAATCGTGAGTTTACCACGTAGACGTTAGTTGGTTTATCATGGTTGTAGTGTATGATCATTCTTCTATACAAAAACACTAGTGTTTTTTCAAATGCTTTAGCATTTCCAATATCTAATCGCTATGATAACCGTAGAAATTCGAAGAATTTTCGGCTAACTCTTCAATGAAATCTCTATATGTTGCAATATCCATGATACCACCTTGAAATAACCTCCTACAGATATCAGCTGCTTCATTGATTATTTCTGGTGAGTTATTCCCGGCTCGTTTTCCTCCTACAAGTACTTCTAATCGTGCTATATCACCGAGAATATTACCAGGACAAGAAATACTTGTATTTCCACTCGAAGAGTTTCTAACATTAGAGTTTCCAACTAAGCCACTGCCTGTTTTTTCAGTTGTACCAGTTGCACCTTGTGTAGAAGATCTCTCATCTAGAAGGATTTTTAAAAGATCATCATCATCATCATCTATTTTTGAACCGGGTTTTGATTTTTTAGGTGAGAAGGATATTTTCTTCGAGGGATGTTTCCACCGCTGTAATTTTTGTGGTTTTTGTTGTTGTTTTAGTTCTTCATATTGATTGTATACACTACCCACTATTTCCATATATTTAATGTATGATGCACTATCTGTTTTAATCTGACTTTTTCCGGTTTTTATTTTGTAAATCACATCAGCGTAATGTTGTAAATCCTTAATATACTTATATTGCTCTTTTTTCAACAGTTTTTTTCTGTTTTCATAACTCGTAACAACAAACGCAGGAATTTTATCTGGTTTAGTGTTATCAATTTCTGCTATCCCCGCCTCGTTAAATCTCTCCCGTAAACCCTCTACTGTTCTTTTTGATTCAAATGGCAATTCATCACCGACATCAATACCGCTTTGTCGTTGTATTTCCATCTGAGTTGCCATATCACCTGAAAGTTTTTGTACAGCCTGTTTTGTTTGTCCAGTTTCGATTGCTATTTTTTCAAGTTCACCAAGAAGAGGCCTCTCTATTCGTTTTCCTTCTTGGGGGACATCTCCATATATCGCCCGTTCAGTTGCTGTTTTCACACCCTCAGTTGCACTAACAATAGGTTTGAAGAGTTGCTCTGTATCCTCTGTGAAGTCAGTTTGAAGTAATTGCCGTTGTTGAAGTTTTTCGCGGATTCTATCACGAAGGGGTAATATTTTCTTAAGAGCTTCAAGTCTTTCTTTAGTGTTCCGTGTAGTTAATGATTCTCCTATCATTATTAAAAGAGTATTACTATTGTCAAATTAGAAATGCAAAGCATTTCATTGCAATTTTTAATTAAAAAATCCAAAGCATTTTAGAAATGCAAATCACTAACTAAAAAATGTAAAGTATTTTAATACTTCCTTGTTGTTACACACATAATTTTACTTCCTCATACCGTACTGGTTATACAAACAAGGGAGGCTCTCTACGCGTGGGCTCATCACCTTCAGAGTTTTCCATTAATGTTTTTAATTGTCTCACTTTACAATTAATAAGTCTCTTTTGTTCATATTCTAATCCTAATTGCTTACGTACACGTTCAACGATGCTACATAATGGTACGAAGACATTAACATCTTCAGTATTTACTAAGCTCTCACGTATAAGCTTTTGGATATTTTTGATTAAAAAATATTTCTTAGATAGAACATATTTTCCTGTCTGTTCTGCAAATTGTATATCCTCGAAATTGGTCATAATTTGATCACAATCCAAACCTGAACATAATTTTACATTTTGATCCTTCAACTTATTGATTTCAATAATAATCAATTTGAGATTTTCAAGATTCATATATATATAAAAATATATTTGTTTAAATGCAAAGTATTTTAAATACAAAGTATGAAAATTCTTTAGAATTAAAAATACAAAGTATTTTAAAATGAATTCTGGATACACTAAGGTGTTGATCATCTTAGTATACCCAGAAGCTTAATGCGATTATAGGTGATTATGATTATATATAATGAATGACGACGGCACATTTACCGTTTTAAACCCCCTTGGTGTTTTATACATCAAGCAGCGCCCGAAATCCAAGGGATTTCTACGGTTACAACCGACAAACACATAACAATAGATTATAGGTGAACAATGAATGAATTGATTTCAATGACAATGCGACGGTACAACAATAGATTATAGGTGAACAATGAATGAATTGATTTCAATGACAATGACGACGGTACAACAATAGATTATAGGTGAACAATGAATGAATTGATTTCAATGACAATGGATGACGCGGGCTATTCTACATTCAAGTGTAAACAAAACCGCAAAATCGAAACTTTGGTTTTGAATGTCAATAATAACGTTAGAAACACTAGTGTTTCTTTACCACGTGTGACGGTGTGGTTTTGTTTACACTTGAATTTCGGCTAATGCCCAATTATAATAAAGACGAATTTGTATATATACACTCATTACGACGAGGTGATATAAAAAAGGTGTAGTGATTGTAATTGTTTGTTTGTTTATTAGCGATCACTGACAACGTTGAAAACACATATAATACTTAAAACAGACATTAAAAAAAATGTTTAAATACGACGTGTTTATAAAACAGTTCTTGAAATTCGAAGAATTTTAGACCTGAAAAAAGACAAAATTGATTGTGTTTTGTTCGGATTTATTTAATTATAACAGCCAATCAAAAATCGAAGATTTTCCAACACTAGCGTTTCCGTGTTTAAGATCCGTAACTCTGTCATTGGTGGAAATCCTATGGATTTCACACGCGTTATACCTAACGGAGTTATCTCCCGTATTATATGTAAGATTTCAGATTATACAGTTACGTAAGTAAATTGAATTTTATTATTAAAGCGTTTTGAAAAAGCGGTTTTAGTTTTATTCTCTGCCACTTTTTGTACCGAGGGTGGGCAAATATCGAAATACTTACCAGCTGAAGTAATAGACGGAAATATTTTTTCCTTGTTGTCAGTGATCGCTTTTACTGGTCTAGCATTTTTCGAGTATTTCCCAGTTCTTCCTCGTTTTGTGTTTTCACATTGAGAAATAGCTTGAAGGTTGTTCAATTTGTTATTCTTAGTATCGGAATCAATATGATCAATAACAAGGTCATCATTGATCAATCCGTTAAATACTTCATAGACGAAACGATGATTGAGATATTTCTTATTTCCCCCAAACCTCAAATATCCCATACCATTATCACACCCAACAGATTTCTTATTTTTATTGTGTCTAACAACACCATCACGAGAAGCTTCGTAATTTTTAATAACAGGATGTCTTTGAAATTCTTGGCTCATTTGTATATATAATATATCTATTTGTCTAATTCGTTAATTGGCTGAATTATAACATTGGAAAATCTTTTTATATAATCAGCCGTAGTTTTTATGATTTTGCTATTGACGTCGTCAGGATTTTTGATTCTTCGCTTGTCATAATAACGTTTTAACTCTCTATAACGCTTACCCCCGCAATTAATGCATAACTGCGACTTGCCTCTTACACCTACCCCACAATGCAAGCATGGTAGAGGTCCCTCCGAACCATTTCTCACACTCTGCATATGATACCCACAGAATTCATTTCTGCATGATTTGTTACACGGAGTCTTTGATCCAATCATAAGCCATTTGCAATGATTCATTATATAAAATTTTCTTATTTAAATACTTGTTTTAATTATAATATGAAGGAGTTCAAGAGATTATCGAAAATTAAGCCTTGGAAAAATGTTAGATTTAATCTCGATAGAATCTCTGATATACCTAAAAGTCTAGTAGATGATAAACCACTATTGAGTAAAATCAGCGACTGTTTTAATGAGTTTAAGCGTGATGGAGCATCTCATACGTGGTCGACATTTCGAATTATTGATGAAGATGTCAATATACCTGTAATTGATGCTACTATGAATGATATAAGAGCAGCTGAGATACTTTCACACCTTGGCCAGAAATCTCTACGGAGGTATTTTTTTAGAATAAAATTCATTATCGAAGAGGAAGGTGAATGGATTATCAGAGATAAATTTGACCCAATCCTTAAGGATAAAAAAACTATTATTGTGAGTAGAGATTCCAAACCAGGAATTCTAACTGGAATTGACAAACCATACTATGAGAAATCTTACCCTGTAACAGCAGTTGTGTATGGGTTATATCCAATAAATAATAATCCTAATATTACAAAACTAGCTCCAATGTTTTCATCATCAGTGGCTTTGCCACTTAATTGTGTAGCAACACGGTTAATAGAACACTTTACAAATGCATCCCGGAGAAACAAATTAACTGATCTACGAAGAAAAAAAATAACCGAATGGGAACTAACAGTGAATCAACATGGAGCAACGATTTCCGATATAGCTAAATTAGAAGCATTATTAAAATTTCCAATATCGGTAGCGACAATAACCGGAGAAGTATTATACGAACCGAAATATCAATCGCGAGGAGCTCCAATTGAAATTATTGATCATAACAAACACGCGTGGACACCCGCGGTAAATATATTTCCACGAGAAAGAACTATTCGATATATCCCTAAAGAATTTTCAGATGATTTCTATGAAGAAAAATTATTTGATGCTATTCACGCGTTAACCAAAGACGACCCTGTGTCAGTATGGTTACTCAGGAGTAATGAGGATCCGGAAATAGGATTTGATCAGTTTGTAAAACCAAATGGTGAATTATATCGAACTGAAGAATTAGATACTAGAATGAGAAAAATCGCTAATGAGTACTTAGAAAATTCTAAAGAATTTTCTGTAGAAAAACTACTTACGGATAGTTTTACTATTCCATCAGTGGTAGCTCACTTCGCAAGAGAAAAAAACTCATGGCGTCCAACACGAAGTGATTTTCTGGAGGACGTGAAGTTGAGTTGCGTCGAATTTGGTCATGGAGGATTGTGGAATACGAAATACTCACGTGATGGTATGATTTCAATTGATATATCCGCGTGTTATCCTGGAAGTTTTCTCGGATATGGAGAATGCTCTGAGTACTTCAAACGATTTGGACATCCCACACATGAAATGACTCGTGTTGCGATTAATGGTCCATTGCCTGATTTTGATTTAACCGGGTTCGCTCGTGTGATATCATTCGAATTAGCTACAGGGTTACATCCGTGTAGTTATCTTTGGCTTGGTAGACATATGTATGAAAAAGCGTGGATGCCAATTGTGCTATTGCGGTATATGATCGATTGTGGTATGCTAATATCGTTAATTGTCAGTGAAGCGATTATTTGTTATAACGCTCAGAAAGATGTTTGGTTACCAAAACCCGATCTAGAAAAAATAATTAACGAACAACGAAAACAATTAGGAGATGGAAATTCGAAGAATTTCAGCGAGGAACAAATCATAGATTGGTCTAAGAAATTATTCGAAGGTAGTAATAGAGAGGCTAAAGATCTCGGACGAAAAATAATCGGTAAATTCACTCAAGGTGGAAGATTTGATAATGCAAAATACTCTTCTAGATTAATCATAGACGATGAAGAATACAATTTCATAATATCTGATTTAATAAAAAAAGGGAAATTTGTAACCCGTAAGAACGCTTTTCTATCAGGGGAATTAGATGAGGAAGCTTACAAATCTGCGAGCGGAACTAATAATGTTTGGGTAGATGATGTCCTTCGAAATGGTAAGAAACTAGGTACGGTTGTTACCTACTGTGATGGAAAAAGTTGTCAATACACACATTTGAGAAGTTCTATGCTAGCCTATTCTTGTATTAATCTATTCTCGATGATAAATAGATTTCCTAATACCGCGGTTAGAGTAGCTACTGATTCGATGTATATCCATGAAAAATACAAATCAGATGTAGCTAAATTCACAGATCCTAAGGAAGCGTGGGGAAATTGGAGGTTTAAAAAAGAAACACTACATGAATATTGTAAATCCGCAGACGTTGCTATGGATGATAAATACTTGAAAAGTAACCATAATATCTCAGAGATTAAATCAGAATTTTCTACTGCACCGCCTGTATCCGATCCGATTTGTAGATACAAGACAGTTTATTTAAACGGCTGTGGTGGATCAGGAAAGACAACTCGTGCAATCGAATTATTTCGTAATAGAAACACAAATGTTTCTAACATGATTGTGTTAACACCAACTCACAGACTCGCCAGAGAGATGATAGCGCGTGGAGTAAAAGCTTGTACTTATCACAGCTTCTTTCGATGGAAAGGCGATAATTGGACTCCTGATCGAATGGGCGATAAATTCATTCCTGATGTAATAATCTGGGATGAAATATGCACGGTATCGTTAACAGTATTACAGACATTTCTATCATGGTTGTTGACAAAAAACACAAAAGTCGTCATGTGCGGGGATCACGGCCAACCGCAGCCATTTGTTGGTGGATCTCCACATGAATGGCTAAAAGGATTTGTAGATTATTATGAAGAGATTAATACCGACCATAGATCACTTGATGAACAATTACGAGAATTCAAAGCGCTAATTAGATTACAACCGGATAAAATCCAATGTGAAATAGCGCGTGAAATAATCTCTGAAACTCCCATGAATGATTTTTGGGAAATGTGGAAGCCAAATGATTTAATAATCGCGAGTAGAAAAATAGTCAGAGACGCACTTCAGATGAAGTTGTTTGCGCTACATAAAGAAAAATTTGCAACACTTCCAGTACCACTCTGTTATAGACCTAAGGATACACGAAAGCAGAATATCGACGTTGACATTCCTGGACAACAACAAAAGCAGAATTTAGTATTAAATGATATTGTGCTGGTTGATATCAGCGTCGTTAAAGATGCATTAGGTGCTGATAAATCCCCATGGACGTTAGGTTATGCAGCAACAATACACTCTTCACAGGGATTGACTATATCCGATACAACTCTTTGGATAGTAGATAATCATATTGAGTGGTCAAATTTAGTTTATCTCGCAGTATCCAGAGTACGGCGAATAAACCAACTTCGAAGAATTGTTGTTGACGATAATGACAATACAATAAGTAATATACACACCGATGATAATATAATCAGAAAAAAACTCTCTGGTTATAAACAACAGGATACAAAAAATAAAAGAGAATTTGACATTGATGCTGAATTAATTAAGACACTAAAGCAACAACAGAACAATCACTGCGCGAGTTGTAATTGTATAATGAGTTGGAATTGGTCGGATAAAGATCCTCGCCAATTCACCGTAGATAGAAAAGATAACAATCTCGGTCATGTCAGAAACAATGTGAGGTTGACTTGTCTTGAGTGCAACAGACGCCGGGGTGACAGCACCCTGGGTGCTAATTAAGACCACGCGGTGGCAATTGAGTATCCTCGGGAATCACTTGTAATTGTTTGCGTGTAAATCCTCGCTGAGGAGCAGTTGAATCCAGTCTATAGATTGAAGGTCTACCAGTTGATCGTGTTATACCGGATATTTTATGCGTAGTGACGCTCCAAATAGGATCGGTAGCTCTTTTTTTACCACCCTCAAGCTCTCCTGGTTCGTATAAGTACCTTACAATGACATTACTACCAAGAATTGGTTCTTTGAAATCTTTTTGTGAAATTCCTTGGATTTCCATTTTGATAGACGCCTTCTTAATAGCGTTGACAGGTTTCATATTAATTGTTCTAGTAATCTCATTATTGATTGCGGTAATCACAGCTGGTAATCTCTTGACCCATTCACGGGATCGTTTATCCTGGATGAATTCTTTTGCGTATTGATATCCGAATAACCGCTCAGCAAGGGTTTTATTAAACCGTTCAACAATTGCCTGATCGCGATGTAGCGCAGTGTGTCCTCGTCTGATGGCGACATTATGATGTTTCATCGTAGATGTAACAACACCTTGAAATTCCTTGCCAGGATCAACTTGTAACAGATTTGGCCAGCGCAGAGGACCTCGTCGATAAATTTTTTCAAATGCAGAAGCTACTTCAGTAGATGATTTTGTTTTTAACGGTTCTGCTTGTTTGTATCGACTTGCAATATCAACTAACGTTAACGCGTATTTGTAACCGTTGTCATGCGGCAGAAATAGTATATCAGCTTGATGAACTTCATTAGGTGTTGTAACATCAAAATGCGAATAGTTAATTTGTTTAGGCGCTGGTAGATAAATTTGCCATATTGCCTGTTTAGATAACCAGTTTGCCGCTGTAGTTTTTTTCACCTTTGATGCACTAGCTAGTTTATTGATTGCTGCGTAACCTCTCCAGTATCCTCTCGGAGAATAATAAATAGATTCCATATTAAAATGCTAGCATTTTCAATTACCAGCACCTAACATCAATTTACCCTTCATAGCAGATTTTACCAACCAAGAAGCCAACTTTTCTTTGAAGGATTTATCAGGAATAGCATTTAACGCATGAATTAATTTTACATCTGCGAGATGTCTGTGTTGAAGATTGCTGCTTTTATAAGCGACATCATGAACATGACACGCCTTATCAATAGCGTTTATTGGATATTCGCCGGGTCGAGGCTGATTTTGATCATCAAGTCTGATATCTAATCGTGTTCCCGGTCCACAGTAGCTATATCCTGGAAGGTGCTTTTCTCCTGGATACTTTGCCCACGGTGTTCCTGGGAGTTTTGTCAATTTGGCTGCAATATCACCTCCTCGTTTTTTTTTAAAGGTTTCGTGGAAGTAAATCTAAATTTTTTCGTACTACATTGTACGCATTTACCAGAAAGCGCTGATCGATTATTTTTCGTTGTAATCGTCGTCAAGTCATTTGTGCCAGTACGCGTCCTACACTTCACACAATATAGATCCATAATTTATATATAACAGTTATGAATGTAATTGATTATTCAGCTACTCGACAACGAAAACCTATTAAACATCATGCAATGTTACCAGATTCTATTCGCGCGATTATCATCGGACCATCTGGAAGTGGTAAAACACAATTGCTACTTAATTTGATAACGAGATGGATGAAGTGGGATAAATTGTACATGATTGCTCCGAGTGTAGACGATCAACGATGTTATGAAGTGCTAAAGGATTTTAATGATGCCGCGCGAGAAATTAACGGTGATGATATCATTGAGTTTATAACCGATATCGAAGAGGCACCTAGTATTGATGATATTGATGGAAGTATTAACAATTTAGTCGTATATGATGATGTTATGTTGGAAAGACAAACAAATCCAGCAATGATATTTTCCAGAGGCAGACATAAAAACATAGATGTGATATATGTTACTCAAAAATACGCACAGATTCCAAGTATAATAAGAGAAAATTGCAATTTAGTATGCGTATTTAACGGTACTGGAAAATACACATTACAAAATATTTTTAATTACTGGTGTGACGGTGATATGGATTTTAATAAATTTAAAAATTTCTTTAGTATGGCTAGAACCGCCCCATACGGATTTATAACGATAAATTTAGCAGACTCTCGGACAAGATATCGTATCGGACTTGATCAAATATTTAGTTAGCGCATTAGCAGCCGAGGAGGTGAACGTCAACTAAATGGCGTCTTTTTTTTTTACCCTTGAGGAAGGCTCCGTTTGACAAACAGAACTCTAAAATTGTTAAGTCTCAGTTTGGCAAATGGAGCCTTAGAATATTTTGCTTAAAATATACCCCAATTAGAGAAAGTCTGTTTTTCCTCTCTGCTGCTAATGTCTCCCAAAGACTGGTTGGACATGCGTCATTCATAATTAATTCTGATTTTGTATAATTAAAGGACAGAATAAGTCAATCCAGTTGATTTCTTGAACATGAAACGGCTTTTTAAAAAAAAAGTACTAGTTGCAATGAAGATTATTGTCACAAAGTTTACAGAAGACTAAGCATTTTCTTTTGAATGATTGTCTTTCTCTTGCAAATGACATCTGTAATTTCTACTGTATTCATCACACTCTTTCCACAATAACAGTCATTCCCTGACCTCCACCAATACAGGCTGAACCTAATGCATACTTCTTGCCTTGGCGCCTAAAATCAAAGAGAAAAGTCACATTGAGATGAAGTGTAAACCAATGTTGTTTAAAAATCGAAGTTGTAGCACTAATAGTAACTGCTATAGTAACATCATCAAATATATTTATAACCATAATAACATTGAATACGTTGCCTGTATTACAACAATCTCACTCAGTTCTTGTGTGACAGTCATAAACTGCACATACCAAAGATTTGCGTAAACATTAGGTGCACTTGTCATGAGTGATTTTATCCTGCTTTATTAGTGTGTACATGTTACAATACTACTTTGTATAACATTCTGTTGTATACTGAAATGGGTACCTGCTCTTTTATGGGGGAGATCAAAATCTTACCTCAGTTCATGAACCAGGTGTCCTGTGATCCTAGCCCCAGATGCAGCTAAAGGATGACCAAGGGCAATGGCCCCTCCGTTCATGTTGGTGATCTCAGGATTCAAACCCAGTTCCTTCTCCACTGCCAGGTATTGCGGAGCAAAGGCCTCATTTACCTCAAATAAAAGTGTTATTGTACATTATGTTTAAGATTTAAAGAATTGCATTTCATCCCTATTATTTTATAGTAATGTAACAGCCATACAAGCATTGTTTTAAGATCGACATAAAATTGCTGGCTTTGTCAGATTAAAACAAAAATGTATGGATGTTAAAAGGAATCAAATCAATCTCAAGTTTAATGATTTTTGTATTGTTAAGGTGGCATTATTTGATGGTGAATTAATGTCATTGGTATAAATCTGAAAGACCGTTTTCCTAGAAATGCTGACAAAGACAAATTAGGCTAAAACTGGTTCAGGCTTTTTAACAAGATATTGAAAATAGCAAAATTCTAAGGTAAAATAGGTAATGGATTATGCATGGCAGACAAAGTCAAACCTATGCCCAGGTGAGGTATAAATCCCTTATATTGGAATACTCTAAACAATTTAGAAGTAAGACCATGTAATCAAAGAGTTGGAGAAATACTGACTGAGGTGCTTTAATATATATAGATAACACTGGATTTGTCTGGTTTCTGATATACATGATTTACCTGACTTTATTACAGATATTCTATATTTTTGACAAAGCAATTGGAACTTTAAAAATGGATTCCACCACAATTGGATACTGTACCTCGCAGATGTCCATATCCTTAAGTTGCTTTCCAGCAGCTTTCAGGGCAGCCTTAGAGGAGGGCACTGGTCCGATGCCCATAATTTTGGGATCACATCCTGATATGGGAAGAATAACAAATCATTCAAAATCTGTTTCTTTTTAAAAATACATTTTACAAGTTCTGACATTAAATTTTAATGTCAAGGTTTTGTGGTCATGCAATGCAAAAGAAAAAATGGATTTCATTGGTCAGTTTCTTTTTTCACATGACAGCATCCATGTTAAAATAATGTATGACCATGATATGTCTGTCAAAATTTATATTTTAGTGCTCACTCTGCTTTTCTTACTCCATGCAATCGTGATGATAAATTAGTGATTGTTTATAAATGATTTTGGTTTTCATTACTGCACATATTAAGCAATAAATAAAACAAATTAGTTTTCTGTGAAAGAATTTGATAAATTAGAATTACTCCATTGATACAGGCTTTGTTCTTCAGTAACTGTCCCTGTCTGCAATCACTGGATATGCTGACACTTACTTAATCACATGCTGAGCTTTGCAGCATAATGGCACCACATGTATTGGCCAGATTTGTGCTTTTCAGGTTAGCAGTTTTGTCTTATTTATTTAGTAAAATAAATTGATGACAAGAAGAAAATCCATGCATTATAGTTCCACACTGCAGTTTAAGAACCTTCAGTGTTTGGCTGTATATGGCCTTAAAGCATAGAATGCTTTAAACCAGGTTACAATGTCATGAAGAATTGGACATTGGAATGAGCTCATTTTCAGGTTTGGAAAAGAGCAGCCCAGAGGAAACCACAAGTCACTCTACATGGGTAACAACAAAAGGATTGAACAGCAGACCACTGGTGTGTGAAGCAAGGATTATGAAATGTCTTAAACAATCTTTAAGGAGATGGAAAAGATGAGCTATGTTTGATGGCAGCCTCTACCTCCTTGGAAACTCATGCTTTTATGAAATCTCGGCTCCCAACCCCACCATAAGAAATAATACGGTATAATGGTTGGACCCTGACAAAGTTTAGATTGTTATAAATATTGATTTTTTTTAAAATGTTGTTTATGATTTGGATGAAATTTCAACTGATAAACTTTCATATTGTTTCTTGTGAAGATGGTGCCTATTGTAAAGACAACTGACCTGAGATACCATAGGCCACTAGTCTGGCAAGAGGGGTCAATTTGTGCTTCTTCACAGCTTCTTCACTGGCAAGGACAAGAGCAGCAGCACCATCACATACTCCCTAAAAAAAATATATGTTCCATTTGAAGAAAAAAAAACAACTCGGTTGAATCTGCTAGTGAAACATGGTATTTACCATTTTTAAAAGACATTAATACTTTTATTATGTCTTCTATAATCTTCTAGAATTATAAAGGAAATGCAATCAAACTGGGTTGTTTTTCACCAAATGGTGTGTTTTCTTTCAAAGAAATGCTATCGATAAGATAGTTTATTGGTAAATGCTTTGTTTGTTCCATAATTTAAAGTGTAGCTACATCATAATGACATTCCTAGAGTAAACTGTTGGATCCAGATAATGCACCACAGCATAACATCATAATGCTAGTTTCAAAATATCACAATTACAACGTAAGCAACTACAGGCTGTGCAGTGCAAAATTCATTGGCTTAGCACTTTGTGAAAATGGAATTTATATGTACATGCTATAAACGCTCGGAGAATGATATCTTGATAAAGGGATGTTCATATATTCATGTGTTAATTATATAATCTTAATTGGATCTCAATGACAACAGGCATATACACAAAACGTTGAGTCTATGTTCACACTAATTCTGTCAATGGAGAACTAATCTGTGTGCTTTATTTGTGCAAAGATAGTAGTCCTCGAGATGAATGCATCCATCAATTTTTGGATAACAACACTTCAGAGAAGTGTAGCTAAAGCAAAAAGGTACTAAATCATCAAATACTTTTTTTTATGTTTATTGTTGTTAATTTAAGAACAGTTCACTACCGGTTCAGTGGAAAAATGAGTTCTGCAAAATGTTGTGTTTTTTAGCTCCACTTAGGCATGATCCTAAACCCGTACACAAAATGCATGTAGTTTTCATCAAATTTCATCAATGTTCATAACATTTCTGAAAAACAAAACTAACAGCCTACACTATAAACAATGCAGTGAGAAAAGTGTTACATATGTCTCAACTATGCTTCAAAGTTGAGACAATACATTTTGTGAATTTTAATGATTTAATATTGTATAATATAATAATTGATAATTGTATATTCAATATCTTGTAAGAGTTTTATTCCCTGGCACATCATAAAATTCTATATAAATCCCCAATGAAACTGAAGCTTACAGAAGCATTCCCTGCTGTTACAGTTCCATTCTTTTTAAAAACCGGAGGAAGCTTTGCAAGTGTTTCCATTGTGGTCTCTGGACGAGGGTGTTCATCTACAGCAAAATCCTCAGGACCTACAATTAAAATCATTACAAATTCATTTCACATGGTTTAAAAATGGAATACGGTCAAATATAATGATCATTTTCCTTGCATCTGAAATCTGTATCAAAAATACACCAAGATCAATTAGGTCTTTTTATTTTGCTGAAAACCTTGTGTTGTGGCTTAAAACTGGCATTTAGTACACTTAATTGATGTGGCAGTACTGAAAACATCATCTAATTATAAATATAACATGGTATGTACAGACCTGAAAAATCCTTGAGTATTTCAGCTGACAGGAAAAAAACTGCTGAAATTCTTAAAATTGTATGAGGGAATAGAACACTGAGTGGATCAAATCATAATCACAGATCACATGTACTTTGCCAGTCAGAGCATCCCTATAAAGTGCTGGCACAATAATTATGTGCATTTCTTCTCTTTTTTATGCCATGGTATCTAAAGTAATATAAAGAGACAGTTCAATTTCTAAAAGACAAACTACTCCCTGAAAATATGTGAAAATATTCTAGGGCTGTATGCACAATGTTGTAAGTGCTCTGGTTTTTGATTGTGTCCAGTTTAAAACATTTTAGGAGGAAAATATTTTAATGCAATGCAAATTGATTGATTGATGAAAATATGTACTATACACTTCACTTTGCCAATCCTTAGCTTAATAATGTTTGCTGGACTGTTTCCAGATGCACACGACATATTAACCATTATACTGGTTCTTAACATCATGAAATGAGTGTGGAAAAAAACACAGCACGTGGGCCCAATTTTGGAAAGTTGGGAAAATATTTGTTGAAGTACTTGTTGAGGGATGAAGACTAACAAAATATTAGGCTTGTAGCTCAAAAACTGAGATGCAGCTTTCTGAAAAGTAAGTCAACAATAACTTCAGAAAGCATGTAGCTGGGGTTGATTTTCACATAACTTTCTTCCACATTTCTAATTCAGCTAGACAGCTTGAAACCACTAGTCCTACAGAACTTTTTGTGTAGATTATGAATTTGAAATCATCTTGACACTATCTTGCATGTTTGGCATGTTACATGGCTACAAAAGCCTTATCCCAAGCAATGTCCTAAACTTTATCAGGATTTTGCAGCAGTCCAGCATCCATATACAAAAAGATACAATATTGGACAAGTAGTGAGGCAATGGATGATAATCTGTAATTAATATGTAAAAAGGCCTGTACCTTCAGTAGATTGCCCGATTTATTTTGCCTTAAAGATGGTTCCATAGCAATAACTTGTAAATTTCCCTCTTATTCAAGGTCATGGAACCACATAGATTACCTCCTAAATATCTATAACTGATGGGATTTAGACTTCATTTCAATGCCTCCAACATATAAATAATTGTTATTGGTTCTTTTCATCTTGATATGTTTTTGATATTTCACAGTTGTGGTGTATCTGTAAAATTGGTTTGGTCAGTTTTGGAGGTAAATCAACCAGGGTAACTTGAAGACCTATTCTAATGTGAATTTCGGATTCTGCGACCCCCGAACACCATATCAATGATATATTACAACCCTGTCTGGGGTAATTCAATATTCACAAGACTCAAAATCCAAGATGGCAGCAAAAAAAAAAAGGAAACGGGCAAGATTTCATGATAAAATTACTTCTGAATGAGCTAGAGTACCTTCAAAATCATATATTATCGTAATATTGAAAATGTTTTATAGATTCTGAACATACAATCAGATTATTCATACAATAAATCCAGCATGGGATCCTTAGTGGTTGTATCAGATTGCATCATCTGTAATTACTGCATTATCCCTAATTATTTCATCATCTCTGATTTCAATTTACGAAACCCAAAATGTCATGGTTAAGCATAAACTTGAAAATTATTTGCAATAAAATCCCTTTGTCAAAAAAACTGTACCAAGTTTTTGAAATAGGAAATCTTTTTTTTAAGTGAATCAACAATAATGCCTGAATATATTAATGTTCACATGCAAAAAGCAGTAATGTAATACACCATATTTTCAGAGGTACATGTAATGTCAAAACCACTTGGAGTAATGTTTTCAAAGTTTGGTTATCTTGAGAAAAAAAAGGTAAATTATACTGAAAAGTGAACAATTACAAAAAGTATTCATTGACAATTATTCCCACCATGATAATAAAATGGGTATCAAACCATTAAACAGATCAGCTCCCCTCATATTCTCATTGTTGATGATATTCTTAAATTTTCAGCTGTCCCTCAGTAACTTGCTTATACTGCAGTCTGAATTTTTGGATCTCGTTATGTGCACGTTATTGAAGGAGAGATATATTCATAGTAACATAGAGAAGATAGCATGCTAAAAGCTTTCAAAGGATAAATACCTCTAAGCCAATAAAAGTATAATTCAAATTATGACAGAAATTTCCATTGGAACTATCTAACAATAGGAAAACAAAATTTTTTTTAGTATGGTCAGCTGTTTTATATTAAGGCTTGTATAAAAAAAAATATGTATACTACATTAAGCATTTGTGCACATTTCAAACTCTCAGAAAATTTCTTTGCATGGCTCATTATTTCTCCAATATTCATTTGACTGGACCAATTAAAAGAGGTAAATTATGCACAAAAAAGCTTTATCTTTCAGCAGAGGAACTCTTTCATGAAGAAAACAAAAACTACTCTAAAAAGCAAGATATACTTTGCCAGATGATTTGTTTTAATGTGGAGACTAGAAACATTTCAACTATAATTTATCAAAATAATTTACCTTTCTTGCCCTTCAATGTCACTGGTACTATTTCGGCCTTGTATATTCCTGCTTTCTGTGCTTTAAAGAAACAACAGAACATATAATGATAAACAATAAGAATGTGATAATTATTATAAACAAAGTGCATCATTCCATTCAATCTCGGTAATATAAATCATGTTCACTAATATTAGTGTGTTCACTCAGCCTGGTACTTCATAATATATGTAAACCATAAATCTTCATTTCTCATTATGTTAGGTATCTCTTTATGTATTGCTTTAGATTATCTCTGTGTACTACTTTTGGTATTTATATACTACTTTAGTATCTCTATGTACTGTTTTATTATCTCTTTGTACTGCTTTAGTATCTCTATGTACTGTTTAAGGTATATCTTTATTTACTGCTTTAGTATCTCTATGTACTGTTATAGGTGTATCTTTATATACTGCTTTAGTATCTCTATGTACTGTTTTAGGTGTATCTTTATATACTGCTTTAGTATCTCTATGTACTGTTATAGGTGTATCTTTATATACTGCTTTAGTATCTCTATGTACTGTTATAGGTGTATCTTTATATAGTGCTTTAGTATCTCTATGTACTGTTATAGGTGTATCTTTATATACTGCTTTAGTATCTCTATGTACTGTTATAGGTGTATCTTTATATAGTGCTTTAGTATCTCTATGTACTGTTATAGGTGTATCTTTATATACTGCTTTAGTATCTCTATGTACTGCTTTAGTATCTTTATGTACTGTTTTAGAAGTATTTTTATATACTGCTTTAGTATCTCTATGTACTGCTTTAGTATCTCTATGTACTGTTTTAGGTATATCTTTATATACTGCTTTAGTATTTCTATGTACTGTTTTAGGTATATCTTTATATACTGCTTTAGTATCTCTATGTACTGTTTTAGTATCTCTATGTACTGCTTTAGTATCTCTATGTACTATTTAAGGTATATCTTTATATACTGCTTTAGTATCTCTATGTACTGCTTTAGTATCTAAATGTACTGTTTTAGGTATATCTTTATATACTGCTTTTGTATCTCTATGTACTGTTTTAGTATCTCTATGTACTGCTTTAGTATCTCTATGTACTGTTTAAGGTATATCTTTATATACTGCTTTAGTATCTCTATGTACTGTTTTAGTATCTCTATGTACTGCTTTAGTATCTCTATGTACTGTTTAAGGTATATCTTTATATACTGCTTTAGTATCTCTATGTACTGCTTTAGTATCTCTATGTACTGTTTAAGGTATATCTTTATATACTGCTTTAGTATCTCTATGTACTGTTTTAGGTGTATCTTTATATACTGCTTTAGTATCTCTATGCACTGTTATAGGTGTATCTTTATATACTGCTTTAGTATCTCTATGTACTGTTTTAGGTATATCTTTATATACTGCTTTAGTATCTCTATGTACTGTTTTAGGTATATCTTTATATACTGCTTTAGTATCTCTATGTACTGTTTTAGGTATATCTTTATATACTGCTTTAGTATCTCTATGTACTGTTTTAGGTGTATCTTTATATACTGCTTTAGTATCTCTATGTACTGTTTTAGGTATATCTTTATATACTGCTTTAGTATCTCTATGTACTGTTTTAGGTATATCTTTATATACTGCTTTAGTATCTCTATGTACTGTTTTAGGTATATCTCTATATACTGCTTTAGTATCTCTATGTACTGTTTTAGGTATATCTTTATATACTGCTTTAGTATCTCTATGTACTGCTTTAGTATCTCTATGTACTGTTTTAGGTGTATCTTTATATACTGCTTTAGTATCTCTATGTACTACTTTAGTATCTCTATGTACTGTTTTAGGTGTATCTTTATATACTGCTTTAGTATCTCTATGTACTGTTTTAGGTATATTTTTATATACTGCTTTAGTATCTCTATGTACTGCTTTAGTATCTCTATGTACTGTTTTAGATAGATCTTTATATATTGCTGTTAATTAGTATTTTATTACTGTTTTAGGTATCTCTATGAACTGCTTTAGGTAGTTCTATGTTTTGCTTCAGGTATCTCTATGTATTTCTTTGGGTATCTCTATATACTAGTTGAGGTACCTATGTACTGCTTTATATATTTTATATATCTCTGTGTACTGCTTTAGGTACATGTATCTCTATTACTACTTTAGGTATCTATATGTACCACTTTGGGTATCTATATATACTACTTTAGGTATCTCTGTACCACTTTAAGTATCTATATATACTACATTAGGTATCTCTATGTACCACTTTGGGTATCTATATATACTACTTTAGGTATCTCTATGTACCACTTTAAGTATCTATATTTACTACTTTAGGTATCTCTATGTACCACTTTGGGTATCTATATATACTACTTTAGGTATCTCTATGTACCACTTTAAGTATCTATATTTACTACTTTAGGTATCTCTATGTACCACTTCGGGTATCTATATATACTACTTTAGGTATCTCTATGTACCACTTTGGGTATCTATATTTACTACTTTAGGTACCTCTATGTTCCACTTTAAGTATCTATATTTACTACTTTAGGTATCTCTATGTACCACTTTGGGTATCTATATTTACTACTTTATGTCTCTCTATGTACCACTTTAAGTATCCATATTTACTACTTTAGGTATCTCTATGTACCACTTTGGGTATCTATATATACTACTTTAGGTATCTCTATGTACCACTTTGGGTATCTATATATACTACTTTAGGTACCTCTATGTACCACTTTAAGTATCTATATTTACTACTTTAGGTATCTCTATGTTCCACTTTAAGTATCTATATTTACTACTTTAGGTATCTCTATGTACCACTTTGGGTATCTATATATAAAACTTTAGGTATCTCTAGGTACGACTTTGGGATTGATTATAAAAATCAACTGCTCTGTTGGTGATTTATTGTTTCTATCCCTTGTAGCTTTCCATTTCAATATGTTGCTGGCAATAAATGCATTGGGTAGATCTACTCCAATCTAGGTGTACCATATACCAACTAATTTTTCAGCATAACCATATTGGACCATCCTAACAACAGCTTTAAGGAGCCTAACTAGCATTCAAGATATCATTCAAAGACTCCAGCAGACCACAAAATGTTCAAGGCAGTTTGTTTTGAATATTGTGCACAAGAGTATTGATCTACTAATAACTTTCTAATTTTGAAGAGGGACCCAAGTAGCCGAGTGGTCTAAACGCTCTCCATTATGGATCACTGCCATCTCACCTCTGTCTGCATGGGTTGCAGTCTTGGATTTGGCCAATGTGGGTATGTGAGAAAGCTTGCCAGTAGCTTCTCGTGAGTCGTGTTTCTTTCTGAGGTTTTCTTGGGTTCTTTCTCCACCTGTAATACTGGCCGCCATGTATAGCCTATCATGTGCTGAAAAATGGTGTTAAAACCATACAACAACTAATTATCATTGCCTCTGTTGCCATAAAAGCTGCTATCAGACTGCTCTAAGTGGTCCTCAAATTCTTGTACAAATGGTACTCTGACCTGTCTCATAGTACTAATAGTGTGACATGTTACTTCAAGCACTGTACTCATTTGACCAATGTAAAATACCTAGCGCTTCATCAACACGAAGGCAACAATAGGCAGCAAATCAACATGTTCTCACTTTCATTAAAAGCCATTTTGGCTCAGGGATAATAGTTGTCTACCTTTCATGTTCTAGAGATTGGAAAAGGACAGACCAACTGTGATGAATGGCTTCAACAACTACTTGTAAAGAAAACCTTGCATTGCTTGGTTTCTCCCACCTTTTGCCCCATATGATGTAAAATTTTCACATTAGTTTTTAGGTCTCTTATTTTCTTCATAGCTAACAGCAGAATATTCATATAAATGTATAACAGTTTTGGCACAACAATAAGCAGCAAAGGTGAGGCAGTGGGTAGCACAGTGAATTTATTCCTTTAAGCTGTGTTGCAACAGTGTATAACATCCCAACTATAATATATATATATATATATATATATATATATATGAATGAAGAAATGAATGAATGATATAGATGAAGGGAAGCGACTCTTAAAATATTAGATACCCTTATCCATCTTGATGGCAAACTAACCTGGATATTGTTAATTTTAACTTGAGCAATCCATGCAACATGATGCTCGCACTTGCAGGGATGTGTGGGAGGTCTGTTTTGTAATGTATGATATTTTCTTAGAAAGCAAATTTTGTAGTAAATTATGTTTCTCCGAGAATACTTACCCAATCACATTACTTTAGGGATATTAGCCTGCTACCTCGCGAATCCAGCCCTACCAAAAGACGAAAATTCGTCTTTCCTGTCTATGTCATATAGACAAAGGGCAATAACTCTTGCCCATTACCTCCCCTTGCCGCCCGTTAGGTGTCGCTTCTTTAGTTTTTAAGCTGAGCGATATATAAAACACGAGGATGCTCGCATGGCGGGGTGGTTGGGAGGGTTTCTTAGTAATGTGATTGGGTAAGTATTCTCGGAGAAACATAATTTACTACAAAATTTGCTTTCTCCTTTGAATACGTTCCCCAATCACATTACTTTAGGAGAATAAGTAATAGGAGGAGGGAATGCGGAGCATCCGACCTCCACACGGGTATCCTCTAGGGAATGATGGTTGGATTCCCCATGTGAATGATAACCCGGTCTCCTAATTTTCAATCAGCAACACAGCCCAGGGTCACGTGATATGTGACCCTTTTATACTGTTAAGAAGATAGATATTGAAATCTTCTTACCTACGAAAATTTATCTGGCGAATCCAGCGAAGCTAATAGGCTGTGCTGATTGTTGTACATGAGTCTGGTGGGCGTCTGGGCTGCCCAACACCGGACCTACTAGAATCAATGTTTGCCTCTGCGAGTACAAACTTGAAGATAAAACTGTAGAAGGTTGACTCTGCATGTCAGCCAACAGCTTCTATAAGGTGACTGATTTGCGAATTCTCAGAGTACGCCGAGCGTATAACCCACTACAGCCATGAAGCAAGGGCTTGAATGGTGATGTCTCATATCCCAGCTATCACCAGAAAAAAAAGAGGTGCTTGTATGTGACCTGACTCACCTCTATGCATTGAAATGGTGCTAGAGTGCTCAAACAGGATCTTACATGGCTGTTGATCCTGACTTATCTATAAAGAAAGCGAGCTAATGACGACTCATTGATCGCCAATGTATGGTAATCTATTTTGGACTACGAAGCCTGGCTGCGTCAAGAGGACCATCAAACCCTCTGATCGGAACGGAAGAGAGTTCGGGTCACTAGAAAGGACATGTAACTCGCTCACCCTGCATGCTGAAGCTAAGGCTATCAAGAAACCCAATTTGTATGATAGTAGCTTTAACTAATCGTGGGTTAAAGACTCAATACTGTCTGAATTGAGTCATGTTAAAACCCAGGACAGATTCCATTTGGAAACAGGGTGAGGGATATAAGTCGATTGAATTTTTTTTTTTTTTTTTTTTTTTTTAAATGTCTAAAAGATCTGACAAATCTTTGTCATGGCTGATAGCACATGTACCAGAATGGCGGAATGTGTCTGATATCATGGAGCGGTAACATTTGAGAATAACTGGAGCCAGATGTTTCTCCTTGAAAAGCCAGAGAAAAGTTGGCCAGTTGAGGGATTGTGACACTCAGAGGAACAATGTGAATGATATGGTACCAGTCTCTGAAAACATGCCACTTGCCCTCGTAAACCTTCAGAGTAGAGGGCCTTCTTGCTCTCGAGATTCTCTCCGCAATCAAAGATTTAAATTGTTTGTCTTGCAAGGCTGTCTGGACAAGAGCCAAGCTTGAACAAAAAGACGGTCCGGACAGGGGTGGAACACCCCTGGCCGCGGTTGCTTGTGAATACTTGTGCTGACTGTAATCTTCCTGGGTAGATCTATCGCCTAGATTGAGTAGATCGGAGACCCAGTAGTTGTTCCATCTGAGAAGGGTAATCAGAACCATCTGACAATTCTGACACCTTAACTTCTGGATTAATTCCAGTACCAAGACCGTGGGAGGGTAGGAGAATGACCACAACCCTTCCCAGCTGATTGATCGAGCATCCACGACCCAAGCTTCTGGGTCTGGAACCTGTGAGATGAAAGGTGGAGAATTTGCTATTCCACCTTGTTGCAAAGATCAATCATCGGACGTCTCCAAAGTGTGTCGATTGGAAGAAAGTCCGATTGATGGAGTGACCATTCTGTGTGTCTGAATTGTACATTGAGGTGGAGATTGTCGAACCAATGTAGAAACTGCCAGTTCAGATTGCACAGGTCTGGTGATTGGTGTCCCCTTGTTTTGAGGCAAGGCACCACCACAATGTTGTCTGACATAATGAGGGCAGTTTGTAATAAGAGTTGATCCTGCCCGAAATGAAAGGCATTGATGACAACCGTTATTTCTGAAAGGTTGATGTGGAAAGGGCTCGCCCCTGGCACCCACGTGCCGCTGACAGTATCTAAGTCCGGCAACAGGTGGGCACCCCAACCGTAGGTATTAGTGGCGGAACATACCGTTATCCCCTTGGGGTATCTCCAGAGTAATCCCTGTGGACAGCCTACAGGGGTTGTGCCATTGACTCAAGAATGATCGTATCTCTGGCGTGAGCATGACTGTTTTCTGGGATCGAAGGGACTTGAAAATGGCGCAATTACGCTAGCAAAGTCCTTTGTAAAGGGCGCCTAAAAGGACGGCTGAGAGGGATCAAGTCTGCTGCCGCATTGAATAATCCGAGGATCTGCAACTCTCTCGCTAAAATGCGCATCCTGCCGGAAACGGACTCTACGAGTGCAATTATCTGGATGATCGCAAACTCGAAGAAGCCTTACCAGATTCAGATCGGGAGAAACTCCACACCCAGATGGACCAAAATCCGGATTGGACAGATTAGACTTTATCCAGTTCACGAGAAAGCCTATATGACGTAAAGTGATATAAGATCGTTTCTGCCTTTGAGCAGAGTAGAACTTGACAGATGTTACTGGAGGATGTCGTCCAAATATACTGCCGACGCAATAGATGAAGTCGAGCGGAACAGGGTGACGACGTAATCCATAACCTTGGTACTAGCCCAAGGGCTTAAATTTAGGCCAAAAGGTATGACATGGAACTGATAAGCCTAGTCCCGACAAGCACAACGGAGAATGTCCGCAACTCGTGGGATAGGGACGTGAAATGTGCGTCGGTCATATCTAGCCAGCATATGATGGGGTTTAAGCGACGTGCCCTTCATACATGCGTCACGACGTATCAGGTCTAGGTTGGCAGAAGCAGTCAGCGCATTGGCCATGGAATGGTGAGCTGCCCTGTTAAGAACCCTAGCTAACCGGGCCGTCGAATCCCAAGCATGTTCATTGCCAGATTTATCAGCGATCCTGAAAATGGCTAGGGAGGCTAGATCTAACAGTGAAGACGTAGCGACTACATTTCGAACCAGCTTGGACTTGGCATTGAACACCGTTTAGTCCACTTTATAAGACAATGGAGCAGACATATGGACTGCTGCCATATTTTTATCCAGAGCCGGGACCTCAGTACTGAACGCACCGGAGTGAGTTTTGTACCATCGACCTGAAAACGACGCTGGTACTTGGCTTTCAGAAAAGAAAAACCTTAGCAATTCCTGGATCCCCTATGCGTGTCGACAGACGGTCATTAATTTCCTTAATTTTGTCGACTGGGGAAGGAGGCGGAAGGATAGAGTCTCTTCCCCTTCATCCAGATCGACCGACGCTCTAACCTTATAGTCGGTAATGGCAGCAGGAGGTGGAGGGCATTCTGAAGGGGCCAACACCTTATAAATTTCCTCCACTGCGGCTTTGAAGCTGAACTCAGTCCGTTCCATAGTTGGATCTGCATACCGCTGATTTGCCTGCGACTCATCGCACTCACTATGTACATAATCTTGCTCTGGTAAAGCATCAATATCGGGGTAATGCATACCAGGTGGCATAGATGACTCGATTCCATCATCTCTGATAAAGGCATTCACTCTCCCTTGTGGATGAGCTGTTAGCCTATGGACGGTCGGCAATGCCGAATGAATTGATTGGCATATGTTTGGCCTGAATGACTGCGACGGGCCGGCTATGACCGGCACCGACCGCTCGAATGGTCGGGTTGGATCGAGAGATTCCTCGCCAACTATCTGTGTCATGGTAGTGATATGTAACTGGTAGTACGGATTGACAGACGGAAACATCATTAGAATCTTCGTCAATCCGATTTGTGCGGATTGCGGTATGATAAAAGTCCCCGTGCTGGTACAGCGGTATAGTCGGATGGACTGGTATAAGACTAAAATCTCCATACGGTTGGACGACCGGTGCCTGTTGGGCTGGACGGCCGGAGCCGGATGAACGGTCAGTGCCGGCAAGTGTCGGCTGAAAGCTTGGCTGGACGACCGGTGCCATATGGGCTGAACGGTCATTGCCGGATCGCCCGGTGCCGGTTAGTGCCGGCGGGAAGGTCTGCTGGATGACCGGTGCCATATGGGCTGAACGGTCATTGCCGGATGGACGCCCGGTGCCGGATGTTGCCGACTGTAAGGTAATAACAATTACATAATGCTTATGTAGTGCGTCCAGCACTACGCGCCCATCTACCATTCGCTCAGAGGGAATGTTGGTTCTGGTACAGCTTGCATATCTGTACAGCATACAAGGTGACTTAGATGACGCAATTCTGTCATAATTGACACTTTCACTAAATCTCCCTTGTGGAGAAGCCGTGAACATATGGACGGCCGGCACTGCCGGCTGATTGAACTGGCGGATGGTCGGCCTGAAAGACCTGTTCTGGTAAAAGCTGTCATATCTGGGTAGCACATACCAAGTGGCATAGATAACTCAATTCCGTCACCTCTGATAATATCACTAATTCTCCCTTGTTTTAAAATCACACCGTCACGTATTTGACATGACGGGAGGTGTACACCGGCAATACCGACTAATTTGTCTAGTATATGGTCGGCCGGAATGTCGGCGAAGGTCCGGCTATGACCGGCACCTGCCTCTCGAATGGTCTGATTGGAGGGAGATTCATCTATAACATTTCTCTCATGGTAGTGATATGTAACCAGTAGTGTAGATTGACTGACGGGTACATCACTATAATCTCCGTAAATCCGATGTACAGCCGGTGCAGGTTGATGCCGGCTGGAAGACCGGTGCCATTTGGGCTTAACGGTCGTTGCCGGATGGTCGGCCGGTGCCGGTTGATGCCGGCTGGAAGGTCGGCTGGACGACCGGTGCCATTTGGGCTGAACGGTCGCTGCCGGATGGACGGCCGGTGCAGGTTGATGCCGGCTGGAAGGTTGGCTGGACGACCGGTGCCATTTGGGCTGAATGGTCGTTGCCGGATGGACGGCCGGTGCCGGTTGATACCGGCTGGAAGGTCGGCTGGACGACCGGTGCCAATTGGGCTGAACGGTCGTTGCCGGATGGACGGCCGGTGCCGGTTGATGCCGGCTGGAAGGTCGGCTGGACGACCGGTGCCATTTGGGCTGAACGGTCGTTGCCGTATGGCCGGCCGGTGCCTGTCGACGCAGGCTGGAAGGTCGGCTGGCCGGCCGGTGCCATTTGGGCTGAGATTCATCTATAACATTTCTCTCATGGTAGTGATATGTAACCAGTAGTGTAGATTGACTGACGGGTACATCACTATAATCTCCGTAAATCCGATGTACAGCCGGTGCAGGTTGATGCCGGCTGGAAGACCGGTGCCATTTGGGCTTAACGGTCGTTGCCGGATGGTCGGCCGGTGCCGGTTGATGCCGGCTGGAAGGTCGGCTGGACGACCGGTGCCATTTGGGCTGAACGGCCGGTGCCTGTTGATGCAAGCTGGAAGGTCGGCTGGCCGTCCGGTGCCATTTGGGCTGAACGGACGGTGCCGGATGGACGGTTAATGCCGGTTTGCCTGCTGAAGTGCCGGCTGAACTGACGGTGTCGGCTGGACTGACAGCTGGAAGGCCGGCGAAAGTGCATATTAAAATGGATCCAACTGATCCAGCATAGACTCCATGCGTCCTGACTTACAGGCCCGAAAGCCATGTACGGATCTGCGGTGAAATTTACACCCACTGGGCAGCCTAAACCATGTCAACATAATTTCCTCCATTTCCACATTGCCAACACCCATTTTGCCATTCATGCCTTCGTTGTCGACTTTGCTTACTGAAACGACAAAAGAAGAGAACAAAGCACAAATTAAAAAATTCAGCATATTATTAATTCGATAATACTATAACCGTTATTAACGGAGTAGTCAAATTATTCCGTGCCATGTTAACTCTTAATGACAACACTAGTTATCGCCGTGAGCGTGTTGCAATGGTTCGTTCAAGACGAAGTCTACTGAAACGAAAAAGATGATAAACAAAGCACAATTAGCAATTCAGCACGCTATTAAGTCGCTATTACCATAACCGTAACTAACGGAGGAAGTGAAATGATTTAGTGTCGCGTGAACTCATGACTTCAACATGAATTCCGCCAAAGCACAAATTAAAAATTCAGCATATTATTAATTCGATAATACTATAACCGTTATTAACGGAGTAGTCAAATTATTCCGTGCCATGTTAACTCTTAATGACCACACTAGTTATCGCCGTGAGCGTGTTGCAATAGGTCGTTCAAGACGAAGTCTACTGAAATGAAAAAGATGATAAACAAAGCACATTTAGCAATTCAACACGCTATTAAGTCGCTATTACCATAACCGTAACTAACGGAGGAAGCGAAATGATTTAGTGTCGCGTGAACTCGTGACTACAACACGAAATTCCGCCATTAATAGTCGCAACTGGTCGTTCAGAGATGAAGTCTACTGAAACGGAAAAGAAGATAAACAAAGCACAAATTAACAATTCAGTACGCTATTAAGTCGCTATTCCATAACCGTAACTAACGTAGGAAGCGAAATGATTAAGTGTTGCGTGAACTCGTGACTACAACACGAAGTCCGCCATTAAAGTCGCAAATTGGTCGTTCAAAGACTTTTTTGAAGTCTACTGAAACGTCAAAGAAGATAAATAAAGCACATATTATCAATGCAGCACGTTATTAGTCGCTAATATCGTAAACGTTACATACGGAATAAGCGAAATTATTGAGTGCTACATGTATTACATGCTAGTACCGCCATAAGCGTGCTTTGACCACGTTGCAACCTGGTCCGAAGTCTAGAAAAGGTGACAAAGTCACTCAAATTGGAAAATATTGTAAAATAATGTATACGACCTGTTGATGAATGATTATCCAACACAGTAATTCCAAATTTAACTTCGGATGGTCAGAATTTACACTAAGATGGCTTGGATTCATTGGAGGTCTAATTGTACGTGTTTACACACAACAAGCGAAGCTAAAAAACTAAAGAAGCGACACCTAACGGGCGGCAAGGGGAGGTAATGGGCAAGAGTTATTGCCCTTTGTCTATATGACATAGACAGGAAAGACGAATTTTCGTCTTTTGGTAGGGCTGGATTCGCGAGGTAGCAGGCTAATATCCCTAAAGTAATGTGATTGGGGAACGTATTCAAAGGAGAAACATAATTTACCACAAAAATTACTTTCTCTGTCAAATACATTATCCAATCACATTAACATACATGCCAACCCCTGATGAAGAAAGAGCATAATCCATGTGGTCAAAAAGTGGAATCTAGGCAGAAAAGGCGTAATCCACATATAACATGCTAAAATTTTAATGAACAATGATTTATTTGCCCCTCTATTCTTTTAACATCCTCTCCTGCTTCAAGTTTCATATGTAGCACTTTTAGCTTTACACACACATCTACTAGATCCATCTGAAGACTTTCATCGCCAGATATTAAAATTGTTTCCACACAGCCTATAATTGATGTCACATGATGCTGCCTTCTTGTCTTCATATTTGGAGGATTCTGATTTGTTTTGTTTCATTTTTTTCCCTTTTCTAATCCATCTGTGAAATAATTTGAAAGGAGATATTTTTGCTCTCATGTATGCATGGACAAAAATAAAACACTTTTTAGTGCCAAATATCTTTAGACTGGTTCTCCACTAAATATAGAACAAAGAATCTGCAAGTAAAGATTCATAATAGAAAACTAGTCTGTTCTCTCCTCACTAAGCCATACAGCTATGTAAGAGGTCAAAAGTTGCTATAAATAGATTACGATACTGTTAGGAATGTTCACGGACAAGTGTACTCTTATACTGTTATGTATAATGGTTGGCATGTATGCATAAAAAAGGTAAGAGGAGGGGGAAATGTTGATCATCTGCTTGAGTGACATGAAACATGATCAATACTCTTCTAAATGGATGAAATTTCCCCAAAATGAGTTACCTCAACCACATGATGGTTCATGTGTGTATGAAGGATGACGCTTTGGTTTCCTGAATACATCAATTTCTCATAAAAGTTTTTTTGGGTGGTGGTGGTGGTGGTGGTGGTGTGAGAATCCTGCAAAATATGCAAGTTTAGAACTGAACAAGACATTGTGCTATAGTTGGCATGCCATGGTGATTGGGAGGCATCCAGAGCTCTGACTAGATTCAGCTCCATTCTTTGAGAAGCCCAAGCTGGCAAAGGTGGTCTATGCATATTTGCCCATTGAATCTACTCAGTCTCAAACATTGTGCTCAACGACCAAGCTGGTAGAGATCACCCAAATTTCATGGTATGAAATCTTCATAATTTCACACTGGTCCTGTGTGAGGTAGTAGTGCACTGATTTAATAACTTCCTCATGCCAAGCTGTGTGGGAATGTGGGGTTGTATCATGCTTTCGTGCCTTATGTGGTAGGAAGAATCTCTGATGACTGGACTGTATGTTCTCTGTATATTTCATTAATTGCCAACCAAATTTGGTTTTAATTAAAAAATACAAGGTGGAAGAAAAATATGATGTATTGTATATATTTGATTTATGGGACATAAGGTCCTGAACATGCTTCTCCATTGAATATGGCAGCTTCCTCACTTTATTTTGAATAAATCATGAAGTTACAACGGATGATGAGCTTCAAGTAAACAATATTTGTACCTTCCAGAAACAAGGTTCTTGATGTACCTATCTGCTATGTTTTGGACATGATGCTATGCTGCAACATTTTTGTTCACATTGTGTACTGTATTTTGTTGAATTACCTGCTGCCCATCTTTGCTGTGTCTTCAAAGAATATCTATCACAGTCTTCCCTGGTGATTTTGTACTGTTCTGCCAGGTTTTCTGCTGTAATGGCCATTGGCATTTGGACATATGAGTCTGTCAACCCTGACCAAAGGGTGTCCTCAAGCTTAAGAAAAGAACAACATATCAAATAATAATTATCCCAATTATCAGCATTTAGATGTCATGTCACAGTCAAAGTACTGAGAATATGGACTAGAGGATTTTGGAAATACATGTAATGTAAAGGACCAGAGGGATAAACATAAATTGCAAGATAATGATGACTTTGTTTCTTCAAAAGCCAAAAGCAATATGCTGCTACATCTGTATATACATTTTGACTACACATTTCCTATGTAATCTTCATTTCAATTAGTAACATTGAATTGACTAAAAATTCAAAAATATATTTGGAGAAAATATTTGAGCAATTACCTATTTATGAGTATTTCGTATAGTAAGAATTCATTTAGAACTGACCTTATAATCCATGCCAAGCTTGGTGCCAAATCGCACATTGCGGACAGCATAGGGAGCCTGGCTCATGTTCTCTGTACCTCCAACCAGGACAAGATGACAGTAACCAAGCATAATTTCCTGATAATAGAAAATCATTTTCATATGAACAAGTTGGACTATGTAAATCATCTATATTTTCTTACAATAAGGACACTGCCTCTATATCAGACCTGCCTGAAAAAACTTTAATCATTTTTATACAAGAGACTGAGGTGGTTTATTACTAAACATCTGCTGAGAGGAAAATGTATTGACAAATGGAACTGTGTGAGCCATTAATTGTCATCAGTTGTACAAGCTGTGTTTTTCTAAAGTGTCTACATGGTGTTCATTAAGGTAGGTCTTGACATCACTATGGATGCAGTTTTTAAAATTGTCAATTAAAAAAGTTTGACATAATCTTTATCGATCTTTTTAGATGTACACCACTGATCAAACAGTTTTCTTTTTCCCAAGCAAACTTGACATGGGTTTGGCAATTTTCTTTTTTGCAATGGCTAAACCTGTTGATATGGCCCAGGTAGCAAATTAAAACCTGTTGATATGGCCCAGGTAGCAAATTAAAATTCTTCAATATACATTCCTTGACCACTTCATAATTATCAATTCCTTCTACAAACAGTGAAGTGTAAACTTCATAAGCTTTGCCAATAACAACCCTCTTAAGTAACAAAATCCAGAGCTTCCTTCACCATTTTAAATTCCCTGCTATTTTTTCAAAATATTGAAAATATTGATCTCCATATTTTTTCTTTAATAGGCAGTACTAATCTAATGTTTTTGTAACATCAAAAGCTGAACTTTAGTGCATTGGTGGTACTCTAAAGTTTCCTATTTTGCAAGAAAAAGAAACATATTTTCCAAGGATTTCCTCACTGGTTTTACTGGCTATTTAATAAAGACCTTGTCTATCTTAGGCATCATTAAAATAACTATTAATTTGCTTTATTTTGGTCTTTGATTGAAGGGGGTAAAATGAGTTCTATAGAGCATAAGCCTTGGGCTCACTTCAGATGTGCTTACACCTATGCTATTTTTGCTTGGTCATTTTCATTTCTGGGACTTTAGCTGTAAATTGTAAAATAAAAGAGCAGATAACTTTTAATACTTTGCAGATATTTTGCAATTTTTTTTAAATGCACTTTTAGAAGCTGCACTGCAAACTTTTTCCCTATTTTAATAACTGCTAAAATTAGCATACTTCTGACTAATTCAGGTTAATTTTTCAAGCACATGGGGGCAACCATTGTGGTCTGCAAACAACTTCACCTCACATTTGTCACTCTTTCAAAAGTATGTAATAAATGGCGAGTGCCTCTTTATCCTTGCCAGTTCTAGTTCTTTTAATTTTAATTGCAGTTATATCTCTATTCTTTTAATTTTAATAGCATTTCACTCTCTTCTTTTAAATTTACTTGCATTTCTATCTCTTTGTTCTTTTAATTTTAATTACATTTCCATTTCTCTTTGTTGATTTTAATTGCATTTCAATCTCTCTTTCTTCTTTAACGTTAATTGCATTTCCATCTCACTTTGTTCTTTTAATTTTAATTTCATTTCCATCTCTCTTTGTTAATTTTAATTGTATTTCAATCTCTTTGTTCTTTTAATTTTAATTGCATTTCAATCTCTCTATGCTCTTTTTGTTTTAATTGCATTTCAATCTCTCTATGTTCTTTTTGTTTTAATTGCCTTTCAATTTCTCTTTGCTATTTTAGTTTTAATTGCATCTCAATCTCTTTATGTTCTTTTAATTTTAATTGCATTTCAATCTCTCTATGTTCTTTTAATTTTAATTGCATTTCAATCTCTCTATGTTCTTTTAATTTTAATTGCATTTCAATCTCTTTGCTCTTTTTGTATCTGTATCTGCATTTGCCACTCTTTCCTTTCTTTTTGTTCATTTTGCACCTGCATGTTTTCTTCTTTCTTAATGTGTTTCTTTCTGTTTCCTGTATTTGTCTCTCTTGTTCATCTTTCACTTTTCAAAGCTCAAGTTTTGTTATTGTTAGTTATATTTCCATCTGGTGTTTTAGGTTTAATTCTTTTAATTTCATTTTAGAGATAGAGCATTTCTAAAGCATCTGAACAAAAAAAAATTCCTTTTCATCCAAATGTTTGGCCAAAATAGTTTTAATCTCCTGCTTTAATGTAGACAATTTCATGTTGGAAAGATAGGCAAGCTCCAGCAACTCATCTTTCCTTAAACTCTCAAACACTTCCTGTGTCAAACTGACTATAAAACATTCCTCCCAAGATGATATTGTGAAAGCTTGTTGGTTTTACTACATAAAACCAAAAGAGCAAGCTTAAAGAAACGTGCAAAATAAAATGAATAAACATTTCAAAAAAATATCAATTTCTCTTAAATATTTCTGTTAGACAAAATCCAGTACAAAAATTAGAGATATACATCACACATTCAGCTTGCTTTTGTTTTTACCAGCAGAATTTCACCATGACATGTTTTTAGGGTTGTTATTTTATCATCAATGATGTTAAATGGCATGGAAAAGTAAAGAAGCATTAGCAGGGTTTTTTTTCAGGATTAAAAGAATCCTGCATTGAACATTTGGAAAGGTTCACAACAACACAAGAAATATGTGATGAGGAAGCATATACTGTGTGTGTGTGTGTGAGGAGATTCTTTTGTTTATTTTGTCAACTTGTATGTTTCATGTTTTCACTGACAAATTATAATTGCATTTCTGTGTAAGTTTATCTTAAACAGAAGGTTGATGGTGAGGGCAAATAGATGGGTAAAAGAGAAAGATTTCAAGAGTCTGACATGATGGAATCTATAGCAATTGTTGATGTAATGAATAGTTTAGTGTTGCTCAGTGGAAATTTAAGCTGTAAAGATAATAATTATAAATTTAACTGTTTTTTAATGAAACTATGCCTATGTGAGAAAATTTGATATCCTTTACAATTTACTACAAACTAGTTTCACTCTGTATGAATTTTCACATCTGTATTTTGTAACATCTGAGTGATCTATGAGATCATCATATATTTACCAATTTCTTGTGCTTTGACATAGAAGAAGCAAACACTACAGTGTGACATACCTGTGCTCCATTTACAATTGCTTGGAAGCCAGAGGCACACAGACGATTAACTGTAAGGGCTGGTACCGCTAATGGCAATCCACAGTTCAGACCAACATGGCGGGCTACATAGATGGCATCTGCAGAAGTCTGTAGGAAGGATAAATTTTATGGTTGCACACTCTAATATCAAGACATCAACTTACAATATCTGATAGCTGATCAGCACCATTTGATATCAGAAATAAACGCAGCATCTCAACTCTAGAGAACTTAACGAGAACCAGCATGTACAGATGTGAAATATTTGACTTTCAAAATTGCATTCAGCAAGTCGGCCACCCTTAAAATCATCATGCATTCTTATGTGACATTCTAATAGTGCAATACAGTCATGTAATGATTTATTTTGTAATATTATGGCTGTATTGCTTTTTGTCAATAAAGTAATAACTATCCCATCTTTTAAAAATTTCATTGCCTATTAAATCAATAGACTTGGAAAAATATGATACCCCTTCAGATAAGCAATTGTTTAAATAAAATAGCCTCATTTTAAAGCATGTCCTTTAAAGAAAAGAAAATTACCCAATATTATGTTCTTAAAAGAACCTAACCTGCAAAGTATAATAGTCTTGCATATAACACATAGAGGAGCAATTTTTTTAATCGATGAAAATTTGATTTTGAAAAGGGAAAGTTTCATTATGTTGAAAACAGACACCATTTCTTATTTTGCACTGAAGTGAGTTCTGTTCTTACTGGACATTTGGGGGTGGTGATTGATTGATCCAACCCCTCACCCACTCTAAGACATTATTCCTAATGACCCATGATTGGAATCATTGTCTTAGAGTAATTATATTTATATAATGAGGATAAACATTCAATTTTGAAATTAAAGGTTTGAACCACTATGTTCTGACTGTCATTAATGTGACCTTGACACCTGCTGAAGCTGACCACCATCAGTACATGAACATTTCAAACTCTTGAATATTCTTCTAGAACAACGTCTACTGATTTGAACAAAGTAAAAAATGTTCACTTTTCTTTCAATATGATGAAGTTAAAAACAACATTAATAACCTCTCAGTGACCTGACTGGAATGACAGGTTTACACTATGAAAACATTATGTATTCCAAGGTATAACTTTTGATGCTTACATTATATCTTCAATGTTGTAGAAATGTGGTAAATGAAGCATTATTTAAGTACATATAGATGACTGATAGGGTATGTCGAATTTGAACCATTACTGATCTTGCTGTGACCAAAGCCTCCGAAACATAGTGAAACATAGTGACAATAAAATTAATAATTATACAATGTATTACTGTGGTCCAATTGTGGGCAATATTAAAATGAAATACATGACAGCATTTTCAGTTTTTGTTCTCTAGTAAACAGTTATGTCATGTGTGAACTGCTTATAATTAAACGGTGAATAATTTTGTTTCTTCTTAATGTGCTGAGTTTAAAGGAGACCAGAAACCAAAGGAAATATAGAATAATAAGAACAACACTAATGAAGAAAACCTTATTCTGAATTATTATATGCGACCACAATCCCAGTATTTAAATATTGGCAAATGTTCAACAAGCTGAATTTCGTGACCTCGTATGCAAAATTTCCACACCCATTCGGTTACTCTTGTGATGTGACGTCATAGTAGGGACTCCAGCATCCCGACTGGCGATTTTGTATTATTGCTTACGGGTGTAAATAGCGCATTAAGAAAAGGCTATGGACAATATTTTTCTTCTTTTCCAAATGATAAATGCATAAAGAAAGTCTAGATACATTATTACAAGCGAGTTGATTTCAATGCAACACCATACAGTAATCCGTGCTCATTACATTTCTCAAAGGAATGTTACCAGAGGGATCCTAAAAAGTAGAACCTCTAAGATACATGAATGCTAAGCCTAGACTAAAAGTTGAAACTGTTCCAGTCATACCATTGTATATGTTAAATCCTGGTAAAGAGTGTCAAACGTACGAGTTACGAAAATAGGCAGAAGGCCGAGTAAGTGCTAATAAAAAATATGACAGCCCGACACCTGATCGTGCTGAGTAAATGTATTTTTCTTCTTCAAGATTACAATCTAAAAATGTCCAATGTGTAATTGAGATCCGACTTTAATCAAATGGAAGCTTTGCTAAAAAAATAATAATAATAAGATTATCAACCCTTGACACGGTCCTGTTTCGAGAAAAACAATTTAAGTAATTTTTTAAAAAAATATTTAAAAAATTATTTTAAAAAAACAACCTTTCAGTCTATGCCTATTACACGTAAGATGTATAAACGAAAATCTGTAATGATTGGAACTGATATAAAACTGTCCTTTGGTCAGTTTAAATAGCAGTGAATAAAAAAAAGAGATCCCATATAAAATCAAAGTTTCACATTAACTGGCTGACAATAGAAATTTGGGGAGGCAACTATTGACCCCACCCATTTGCTCCAATGTGCAATTTCTCCCTGTGATACGCCTTATTATCCCCCAGAACAAGACCTTTTTTCATATTCTGGTCTGCATAATAGTTAGAGGTTAGAATTAAGTAGACAAACATGATGACAAATTAACAATTATTCCTTATCATTGCACTTATGTTGTGAAAATGACTGGCCCTCTGACATAATTCAAAGAAACCATGTGCTATATAGAGTGTGTATGTAAGCACCAGAAATTCATTGGCAAATAAATGATACCGAATTTTGTTGTAACTTCGAGGCCAAAGACTTCATTTTAAGAGTTCAAATCTGCAGTCAAACGTTACCGTACATGTATGTGGCCATTGTTTTCCCACATTTTATATCCCACCCTATTTCCTTTAGTTTAAGTGTTAAGATATGTAACACTGTTTAATGAATGAAATATTTATTTTGAATTAGTTTTTTAGGGGCACATATACTGCGTCGTATTTTTTTTTTATTCCTTCTTTTAATTTAATCATGGTAATGAAACTTTACATATATGGTAGAGGAATGTCAGGTGTTAACTGGCCTAGTTTTTTGGGGGGCGGAAATGGAGATATTGTTTAGTTTAATATGGACATTTCTATCAACCTTTATGTAAGATAAGTTAATACAATCTGAAATGACATTCAGTAAATCATGGCCTTGATGTGAAATCACCTGATTAATATGCACAGATCCAACTAATTAATAAATATGGAAGCTACTCATAAGCACAGATATTACTCATTGATAAGCAAAGATCTACAGCATTAAAACTGTATGCACAGATGCTACTCATTAATATACATAATTATATACTATTCATTAATATCCATAGCTGCTACTCATTATTATTCATAGAAGCTATTCATTAATATGCATAGATTTAACTCATTAATATAAATAGATGCTACTCATTTAATATACATAGATCAAACTCATTAATATGCATAGATGTTATTCTTTAAATATACGAAGATGCTACTTATTAATATGCATAGATGCACCAAATTAATATGCATAGATGCTACTCATTAATAGGGCCTAACTGGAAATCGCCTCCGACATTCACTTCGGCCGAATCCGGTTTTTCGGTACTATTCAGAAGTATTCGTCTCAGCAAATAATATGTGCACAAATGATTACAAGTAAAATAATTCAATAAATATCGAACTTTTTAAGAAAAAGTTTTTTAATACATAATAATTTTAGTTAATAATAAAAATTTTCATCTTATAGGCGATATATACAATATACGGTACACGAAAAGTTTAAGCTTCGCATACGATAATGAAACAAACAGTACTCTCCGGAGTCACACCTACTACTCGGTTCGTGCCCAGATCTGGCAAATAGTACATCCAAATACTCAGATTCGGTACTTGGCGAAAATTATCTACTTGGTTAGGCCCTACTCATTAATATTCATAGATGCTATTTAATAATATGCACAGATATTCATAGATTCAATTTGAATTTTATTTTAAAGTCATCAAGACAGGTTAACCTCTGATAAAAGACCACCTTGTCCTGAATCAAAAAAATGTTTTTCAAAAGCCATCAAAATTAAATTACTGATTTTTTTCTTTGTTGAAGGAGTGGCCGAAAAAGAAGAATGGACAATTACCGGTATATCTTGTTATACTGTATACCTGCAGTACATTTCCTATAACTACTGAGTTGATTAGCTCTGGGTTGATGTTTCCAGCCTCTATTGCTGCTTTGGCTGCTGTAATCTGTAGAGCTGTAGCCGATATGTCTTTCAACTTGCCACCATAGGTCCCAAAGGCTGTCCTTTTGGCAGCAACAATAAAAACTCCAGATACAGCTAAAAAAAAGTTGATTCAAGAATTAAACATAATGACAAATGAAACACAACCCAATATGATTATTGCAATGTAGCATAATCCTAAAAGTACCAGTTTGTTTATTGTATGGCTTCAAGAGTGTCCCCCCCCCCCCTCAATTTCATCCACAGGGTATAGTAAAAATTCAAAACTGGTTATGCACATCAACCAACCAATCAAAATCATATCCCAGGTAACCTTTTCAACAGTCAGTATCAAAATGCATAGCAATATATGTAAGGCCCCATAGCATATGGCCACCTCTCTACAAAGACAGGTAATGTTAAGTTCTACTGTTGTTTGCTTAATTAATTATGTAACTTTATTTTAGTTCTTGAGCAGAGAGAGCACATTATTAAGGACCTTTTACTGCATTTTATATAACAAGAAGCAATATAGTCAAACTTCCATTGTATCACCCTTCACAAGAGCAGTTGTAACAGGATAACTATATAATATTTTTAGGAAAATTCTTAATGAATAATCACCATCAGTTTAGAGGCAGCAAAACGGAGACTTTCAAGATGACTGCACAGAAGAGACAACACTGAATTTTCAAGATGACTGCACAGAAGAGGCAACACTGAATTTTCAAGATGACTGCACAGAAGAGGCAACACTGAATTTTCAAGATGACTGCACAGAAGAGGCAACACTGAATTTTCAAGATGACTGCACAGAAGAGGCAACACTGAATTTTCAAGATGACTGCACAGAAGAGGCAACACTGAATTTTCAAGATGACTGCACAGAAGAGGCAACACTGAATTTTCAAGATGACTGCACAGAAGAGGCAACACTGAATTTTCAAGATGACTGCACAGAAGAGGCAACACTGAATTTTCAAGATGACTGCACAGAAGAGGCAACACTGAATTTTCAAGATGACTGCACAGAAGAGGCAACACTGAATTTTCAAGATGACTGCACAGAAGAGGCAACACTGAATTTTCAAGATGACTGCACAGAAGAGGCAACACTGAATTTTTAAGATGACTGCACAGAAGAGGCAACACTGAATTTTTAAGATGACTGCACAGAAGAGGCAACACTGAATTTTTAAGATGACTGCCAAGAAGTAGAAACACAGAGCTTTTTAAGATGACTGCCAAGAAGTAGCAACAATTAGTTTTTCAAGGTGACTGCCAAGAAGAAGCAACACTGAGATTTTTAAGATGACTGCCAAGAAGTAGCAACAATTAGTTTTAAAATACAATAAATACACTAACAAGATAACTGGGTGAGATTTCCAAATTCACAACAGAACACTTTTGACGATGATATAAATACAATTTAATAATGAATGACTTGAATGAGCAATTACTTATGAATATGTCCATGTATATATAATCCAACTATTGGATTAATTAACAAAAGAATGCACAAATGTAATAATGAAAAAAGGAATCAAATTACTTTACAAAATACAAACACAAGGTGGGAGGGGTTTGATTCAGTGATTTCACAATAAAAAGATGGCTATAGTTTATTCAGCTATCAAACAATGTAGAATTTTACTCATGTAGTAAAATGAATTCACTCAGATGGTGAAATTATGTCACAAAAAAGGGACAAATATACATCTTATCTTTACAAGCCCGAAAGATAGTGGGTTTTATGAAACCCAAAATTAGCCCACGGCTAAAAGATTATATTGTAAAGAGATACACTCCATCATCAGCACAATTTATTTCAGATCGACGGCTGCTACAGTTCAGATTCACAGCTGCTATGGTTAATTCTTAACAGATATTTTCTCTATCACTATGTGTTAACTATTAGGATTATTATCTTTGCCTTAGTCCAGGACTGTACACTGTGTTTACTGTGTTCTTTATTATAATTTTAGCAATAGGCTTTCTAACGTAACTCCTTGGATGCTAGAGGCTGTGGGTTCAAACCCTGGCACAGTCATACCAAAGACTTATAAAAATAGTACTAACAGCTTCCTCGCTAGGAACTCAGCATTAACAGGTTAGTGTTAGGTACTTTCTAAAGTGAAATTCTCCATTAAGTAATTTTTTAACAGAAAATATTAATTGTGACCTAAGGTCAAGAAGAGGACCATACAATCTTGTTTTTCTCTACATTATTTATTCATGCAACTAGATCTTAAGGCAGAATCATTGTTGTGCCCAGTATTTCATTTTGGCTGGAATTTATTCATTCAAATTATTTATTCACTTGAAATACACTGTGCTCATCATCTATAATTATATTCTTGGAAAGAGACATTAACTGGAAATAACACTGAAATTCAGATAAGGATATATTCTTGGATTTTACTATTGTAAGTCAATAAAAAAAAAACCTGTTGGCACATCACCACAACCTGGGCCACCACAGGTACATGAACACTTTCAGCATTGGATTTATTTCAGAATATAACAAGAGTTTTTTCAGAACTTTAATCATCAGGACTTAGTAATTCTATGATCATTTGCAATTTAATTCACAATAACTTAAGTTCTTTTTACATTTTTCACTTTATATTCACAGTAATAAATCTTTTTTTTCATTTTACAATGCTAATGTAACCCATGTTACCCATCATGTACATGAATTAAAGTTAGGAACTAGGTCAGCATTAGATACAAATTTATAATATTAGGTTTTCAAAACACTTAACTGAATTTCTGGAAAATATCAAATCCAGTAAATAAAATTATATTACAATAACATGTAATGAAAATAAAACAAAATTAAAACAAAGAAAAAATTCAATTACATCAAATATAAATTAAATCAAATATATATAACAGTAGCTTTTCATGGGTCAGTGGTTCTTTCCGGGGTATTCCTGGGATTTTCATACACCATTTATACTGGGTGCCTATCTTGTGCTGAAAAATGATGTCAAACCCTATAACAACAACAAAGTTTATTGCTTCTCACTTTTTTCTATTAATTATTTTAAGACCATAAAGTCATAGTAGTATATACATTTAAATTTTGATCAATCTATCTGGTGGCATAATTAGGGTGAGAGTGGTTTTACATGCAAAATTAAATAACTTCTATGTGTTAGTCTTACTTGTCTTTCAGTCCCTTTTGACACATTAGATGTGCTTTGCTTGAAATCCTTGGGTCATACCCATTAAAGTGTAGCTTTAGTGAGTCACAAATTGAGTGTCAGACTCAACATTGACTCAAGAGAGACAGGAGTTTCTGTTGCTTAAATTGATCAAAACTATCAAAATGTCAGATGTTCTAATGCACTAAAAAATTGCTAAAATATTCTCATAGGACTAAACAATAAAGATATAGGTGAAGGTAGCAAATTTGCTCAGCATTTGTGTGTGTGTGTGTGTGTGTGTGTGTGTGTGTGTGTGTGTGATCTTGATTTTTTTGTAGCTTAAAAAATTTAGTCATATTGCTATGTCTGCAGTGTGGCAGTTTATAGTAATGTCTAGCAATGGGGTATCATAATGCAGACATGTATCATCATGTCACACCCAGTCACATTATCCTGACACCAGGCTAACCACTATCACAAATATTCATCTTAGCGATGATACATCTCAAATTGGAAAACCACCATGAACATCCTTAAATCATCAAATTCAAAACTTATCCATTATATTATTTCATATAAAAAATTAAGTTTTTTATTATACAAATCATCTTATATTATTTATTGAACTGTTATTTTACTGAAAAAAATGCAGCCTATTCTATAAATTAAAATGTGGGAGTAAAATTCCACTCTCCTTGTGAAAAATATGATGGATTCAATAAAGAAATAAAGATAGGGCTTGAGAACATAATCAACAAAATTTATGCATCAAAAATATTTTGGAATTCTTTTAAAAGAAACCAGTGCAAATCCCAAAAATATGCACAGCCATTAATAATGCAAGAGTGCAAAATCCCTCAACTGTGCATAATAGAACAAGCTTGAATCATTATAGATATAATCAAGAGTTACAATTTACATTAATATCATCAGCTCTAAGTTTGCAAAGTATTAGTCTATTGAGCTTAAATCCTACTCTCTTAATGCTTATTTGAATTGTTTTCAGTTTCAATGTCAACTTATATTACACTCATTTCCTGATTTATAAATATGGCATTAGTCCAGTTTGCATCTTAATAACAAACTTTTTGCATGCATTCTGTAATATATTAGATAGTTGGTGTATACAAGTTTCACTCTTTTAACAAATGTATATGTGCACACTTTATATTGTTGATTTCTATTTACGACTGTTGTTAATGTGGCACGAATATAACGTTTTTTTAATATGTATTGTAAACTGTATAACGTTTCTGATATGTATTGTAAACATGCACTGTAATCTTTAATTGTTTGTGAAATGAGTATGCTTTAGGTCACGTCCGTAATGCTCATAAAGAACTATTGCTTTCATGTTACACGACCTAGGTTATGTTGTAAGATCGATGTTCTTTGGTTCTTACATTGTGATATATAATTATTATTGTATTATGTACAACCAATTTAAAAAGTTTGATTGATTAGATTAATATCAATGGACGTCAATCGGGACGTTATATTTATTAACCCTATACCACCCCTCATCGACACCAACCAGTCGCCGGCCAGTGGTGTTTCTTTGTTTGCAGGCCCGGACATAGAGACTCTGAGCCCCTAGGCAGTTAATAGAGTCGGGGCCCCTTTTTTGGTAATTTAGCAAATAAACAAACTTGTGTCCTCAGTGTATTTCGGAACCGGGCCGGTAGGCAGCGCTGCCTAGTTTACTTAAGCAGAAGTTCGCCGCTGTTTGTTTGTCAGTTTATGTGCCCTGAAAATAAAATGATTACATTCTCAACGTTTACGATTAATTATTAATTTAATACAACGTTTTTTCACAAATAAGATACGTTAAATGTGACATCTTTTACAACATGCAAAACGCAAATAACCTTTGGCCAACGCCATATTCGACAAACCGTCTGTGTTGAATTGGAAAATATCTGTGTAGTTTTGGATTCGTCTGCTACCCTGTATTTTACTACTTAATCCTCGATCATTGGAAGAATGGTTGTGACCCAATTCTAAATTTGTATGCACACTTGTCTCCCTTTTAAAAGTAAGTTTGCGAAAATCAGCTGTTGTTTTTACGTGCTGGTCAGATGGTTAGTCTGATTCCCAGTGTAAGCATGCTCCCTACATACTAGTATAAGGTATCACGGTACAAATTGTTTTTCCATAGAACTCAATGCTAATATTTTGTGAAATAAATATACTTTCTATCCTACTTTATCACACATGTCACAGAGAACAATATTAGATTGTCAATTTGACAAGGACAACACTAGGTACTCCATTGCATTTAAGAGACATAACTCTGCTGGAACTAGACAGGGGTAAGAGTTATCTGGTCACAACAGACTCAGATTCACCCAAGTGTCCCACATTTTAATTTTTTTAAATAATACAAAATATGATTTAGATGTGAATTAACTTAATCTCACAAGTAGCCAAGAGGCTCAACGTTTTTTCAAAAGCCTAACAGAAAGTACAACTATTACGTAATACACCATTCACAGCTAGTGTTGTTGTCTATTTCTGAATGCAAAATTATCCCTACACTTTTAGCTCCGCCTACCTGAGGTTGTACAATTAGTACCGTTTTTACCGAAGTGAAAATATTATTGAAGTGGAACAACAGCTGCGAAATGAAATTACCAAAGTCACGCTGATCGTGAAAGACAAAATCTTGTGTTTTGTCGTAAATGCTGTTTCTGCTCTTGCCACAACAGCAACTCTCAGTCTTTGTGTGACTGGAATCACGACAGTATCATCCATTGTAGACATAACAGTATGAATCATTGACGAAGATATATCGATAGTAACCTGTGTCTCTGGTGATGCTAGCAAATTAATTTCGATGCAACTGCATTCACGAGTACGCGTCTATTCCAAATTGATTGCTACCACGCAGAGCCGTCTGAATACAATCAGTAAACTGTTTTGAGTTGCAGGTGATGGTCAAGCCAACTGTTTAGGCCACTTTCCCTTGATTGCCTGGAATCGGCTTTCAAAGTCACAGCAGCCAGGCAAAGCCATAGGCACTGTGTATTTTTTCATCACTGGTGCATTTCGTTGAGGTGGTTGTTATATTCTGAGTTGTTTTCACATTCATATACATTTACTAAGATCAACTCTCTACAAACGACGTATATGTCTTTCATATATTTTTTTTGGTGTTAATTCATGTCTTAGTAGAGGGCGGAATCTGCGAAGGCGACGTGCCATTGTTCCCCATAAGCAAACCAACATGAATTTGGCAAGCGAGCGTATTCCTTCATTTCATCTGGTCTAAAATTATGTCTTCGTTAAACTGGTACTTGTCTTTAAATTTGTGTTGGTCTTCGGGAGTAGGGCACCAGGAAGGATCTCAGCTGGCTTTTTGTTTGAGTTTCAATAAGTCATCGGCGTATCCCGAGAAAACTCCTTTCTGGGTGTCATAATTTTTTGGGACATTTCTGTTTTGGGAAAATGGTAAATTTCGTACATTTCTAAAACCTTGTATCCTACTTCCATAGCGTGAAACAATTCCACGCTGACCAACGTTCTTGTGTTATTTATATCTGTATATTTTGTGATAGAACAGTTGCGTCACATGGGGTCCATTGAGAAATATAGACGCAATAGACAGTATATATAAAAGAGAAGCAAGTCATTAGTTTTATTCCTGTTTTGGAGTCAGCCATATTGTATTCCTGCTGTAAGACTGTATACGTGTTTTATGTTGTAATCAAATATTATTTGAGAGGAAAACAGTTGTTTCGAGTGTTAGTGGAAATAGAAAACGTACATTGTTTAGAATATACTTTTATTTTGGAGCTGTTATATTTTATTCAAAGGAATTCGCAATGTCATGGTTCTTGGAGGACCAATACATTCCCGGTTTTGAAATGTATACTAACCTTTTCATTCATTAGGACTTGCAATGAACCTTGTCAGAATTATTATGGGGTCACATCATAATACTGTATCTCTCACATTTTCAAATATGACTTTGATAATTTAATTGCTAATTAAGTTTATCAAAACTTGCAGGGTTTTATTCTGTTACGTAGTTTATGACCATAGAGTCTTAACAGAAACTTCGGGCACCACTTCGATGACCTAGTGGTTAGAGCGGCCGTTGTGGAAGCGGGAGGTCGTGGGTTCGATCCCCGGCCGAGTCATTCCATCGACTGACAAAAATGGTACCAACAACCGCCTCCCTGGGCGCTTAGCATTAAGAGGATAATGTTAGTGTTACACGCACAGGGGTATTCACTTGACCGAGCGGTGTCAAAACCCTGGCGCGAGTCACGCTGGAAGTCATATGTTTTCCCCAAATTTCCAAAGACTTCCATACAACTTGAGTTGTAAAATGGAAAGAAAGACGTGTCTGCTATAATTAATAATCTTTGCTCTAATCAATTGGCGACCCAGAGGAGACAACTTGCCCAAGAGTCCATTAACCGCCCCTTAGCATGGTTTTTCTTCATTATCATCCTATTTCCGTACCGCAAGCCCGTCATGCCATAGAAATTCCACTAGTATTCCCTTACTAACTGGGAAATATTTAACTGCGCGACCCTAGGCCAGTCAATCCTCATAATTTCCGGCGTATCACGCTTATATACATACGCCCATTTTCCACTATGGACACATAAACGGTACCTACCAAGTTCCAACTTATTGATTCCATTCTATAATTTACTGATTTCCAACCATAAATACTGCCTTTTCAATCACAATACTTTTATACACCGCGGAATTTTAATATGGACTATGTTACAAAAAGGGACAGTCATTCGGCTTGTACCCAGATTCACTACTAACGACCCCAGCATGGTTCAAAGTCACTCACACTCGGCTCTGTGATGTTTGCTCCTACTAACTGGCTAACTATTTCGGGCTAGTAATGTTTCCATGGCACCGAAGACCAAATACTCGCACAAATTAAAAACGGGATGCTGTCAAATACACATACTCCAAATTTATTACATTAGGACTGGTCGGACTCGTGTAAGGATAATGTGACTGAGTGGGGGACATCGTGCTACATGTCTGCGGCATGATGCCTCAATGTTTGACATCCTATAAACTGCCTCACTGCTTAAATTGTAGCGATATGACTTAAAAATTGTTAAAGCTACGTTAAAAATCCTAATCGCACATACACACACACATTTTGGTGCTAGTCTAGGATACTAATTTTAGAGAAATGGAAATTGTTTTGAAATTATTTTAAGGTTTCAATTCCTTTTTTTATTTCGGAATTTTTGTAGATGCTTCTCTTTTTGATTTTATAAATCGAAACCAACATGCTTTCATAATGTATATTAAAGAGGAAAACTTTATTTTAAATCCTAGACAGTAACGGTTTGAGTCATTGAAAAAGGACGAATTGCTCCATTTTGTCTGACAATACAATCTTTTGGTCTTTATTAAAATAAGAAAAAGAAAAATATTTTCATTCAGTGTTTGAAAGAACAGAATATTCGATAAAAGTGATTTCGGTTTGATCAGTAAGTATGAAGTCTAACATGCAAGTTATGGAAGCGAAAGATTGAGATTGAAAAAAAAAGAAAAGGCAAGAGAAAGATAAACTGAAAACAAAGAATTGTAGATGAAATTGCAAAGGCAAAAAGAAGAAAATGCAATGGAAATGAAAATGATAATATTGGGAAAAGATCTAGAAATGCAATTCAGGAAAGAAAAAGATAGGGGTACAAATAAAAAGAAAGAAAGAAGTGGAAATGCAATTAATTTTAAAAAAAATTAGAAATCGCAAGCAAAAGGAATCCCGCACATAAAAATTCAGTTTTCTATGTTACAAAAAATATTAGATTAGTAACTTCTTTTAAAGAGATTGATGTAGATCAGTACTTTTTCTTTTTTGAAAACAAAATAGCTGAGAATGTTTAATGGCCAAGAGAGCACTGGACGTTATTATTACAGACTGTACAGGGAATGTTTGTACAGTGTATTCTTCATTGTCAGTTGTATCAAGTGCTGCTAATTGTTCGGTCAACTGTCACGTGCTTAGGCTCGAATAAGCAGCAACACAGAAAGAGTGAAAACTAACAAGCTTGTATAACTTTAACAATGATTTTATTAAGTACAATTATTTTCATAAAATAAATAAACTTACAGTTTTAGAGAATCAAATCCAACATTAATCCAATATAGAATTCACAAAAATAATCCACTAATGGAATTGTAAGAGTCCTGATAAATAAATGTTCTAATAGTTCCAGGTTCGAATCTTGATGATGTAATCCAAAATGGCTGACAATGTCACGTGGTACAGTTCTTGTTTTTAAATCATCCAAATGAAATTATTAAACATATGTCCTTTTTCCAGATAATTCTTCTTTTCCAACGAATTGACACAAAGTCCAAAATAATTAAACTCAAACAGATAATACACACAACTAATATCTTTAAGCCCAAAATTCTACTAATGTCAGCTTCTAAAATACAGCTATATATATTGTAATTTCCTCGTAAACAAGAGGAATCATGTGATTCTGGAAGGTCATGGAAAAGAAGCTACCTTCTCCAAGTCACGTAATAATGGAATATTCTAGAAGGAAATCATTCACTTCCCACCCTCAATAAAAGTGTTGTCCTTGAAATTAACCAATGGAATTGAAGACTTGTTGACAATGTCCAAAACAAGGTCAGATAAAGAAGTATCCAAGCCAAGGTCAGCCTGTTTACCAGCAAAGTTCAGGTCAACTGAATTTTCTAGAAAAATTTCTCATTTAATGGATAATAAACCCTAAATGATAAATTTGGATTTAACAATTAAAAAAAATAAATAATTTAAATCCAATAGCCGTAACACAACCAATAGATAATGAAATATTATGAGTTGGTACTGAAACATATCGTCAGAGGTTTCGGCATTGCAAAACCAAGAAAAAGCGCCAAACACATGTCCAGTTTGCTAGGGAGAAAGAACAACTAATTGACAGGTGGTGTGTATATATCAAGAGTGATAAAGATTGTAACAAACTAAGACAAGACACATTAGTCGATGAGTTCAAGATCTGTGTCCATAGTGACATCCATATTGACGTCCAGATGAATACGATATGGATACTTTAGAAAAGAATGCTCGTACATCTGATAAATATTCCTTGGCTCAGAAAGTTTCATTTGTCAATAAATAGTCCTCTTAGCAGATGGTTAGTAAGAAACCAAATTCTTCAATCGGATAAGAATCTAGCGTCTGATAAAACTGATTAGAAATCCTTATTTCTTCTAACGTGCACTTTTTGCAACAATTTGGGGGACGTTATTTCTGACTGCTTTAAGTTGAAAAAGCTAAGCAATAGAGTAAAGACAGCAGTTCCAAGTGTTTTTGTTTATCATAGGTCAAAGTGGTGGCTTTCAATTGGAAACAATACATTTGTGTGCTCAAACAAACAACAATATGATTCCATTATCACGAAGTTTGAACCATTCGTGTAAAAGGGATATATATGACTTATTGATGATTAGGTAACACTTTTCCCTATTAAAATATTTAGGGATGCTGGAGCTTCTCAGAGCTCTTAATTGTAAAGTACTTTGCCTTTGTCGAAGAAAGAAGTCTTCTTATTCTTAAACTGTCCTTTTTCAGGAAGTAGAGTGTGGTTTTATTCAAATTCCTCTCAATAATTTTAATTTGCCATCAGACTTACTTTCTGAATCCGTGACTGTCAGCGCAGGTAGGCCTTTGCACATTAATGATGCTTATTTATTTGATAGGCAATGACAACTGGAGATCAGATTGTGGTTAATCCACTTGTAATTGACAAGCTCTGTCTGTATGAAACTGTTGATCCTACTGAAAATTAAATTTGATCTAAATCTCGCTTGTGAGGTTAATAAAGCTATGACAAAATAGTTCTAGAGAATGTAGACCATTAAACTATTAATTTGGCTAACACATGTATTGGTCAGGCTTTTGATGACGAAACCTGTTTTGCACCTGTTACTGATCAATCAATCAATAGGTATCGATCATTGTGATTCTCTATTAGCTAACTTATTCTTTTATTTCTAATCAGGGTGACAAACGTCAAATCCTTGTCGTCGAACATTAAAAAGATCTGTTTCAGAGGGTTATTACAGAAGCTACGCAGAGGTACACAATTTTTTAAAACGTGTGACCATTATGAGAAAATGGAGATCACCTGAGGTACCCGCTGATGACGAGTGGTCAGTAAGTTATCAAACACGGGAACTTCTAAGATTAGCCAATGCTACTCACTTATATGGTCATCTGGGAGTCAACAAAACTTACCACAAGGTCTTACGTCATTATAATTGGTCTAAAATTAAGATTGATGTTTCTAACTGCTGTAGATCTTGTCACATTTGTCGAATGGCATGTAAACGTAAACAAAATATACCTAAACATCATTTACAACGAATTCCTGCATTCAACGACCGATTTAATACAACATTAGTAGACTGCGTAGCTTCTTAACCGAAGACAAAGTCAGACAACCAACGCCAACCAGTACTTGTTGACCATAATGTGTGCATTCCTTTACGGAATATTATGAGTACAACTAAAGTCAAAGCTATAATAAAGTTCTTTACACCTTTTGATCTTCCTAAGTCCGTATTACCTTTTTAAGGTTCTAATGTCATGTTAGCGATCGTCCAAAAAGACATGTATGCATTAGATATTCAACAAGACCTGTGCGTGTCAGCATGAAAGCCAATGAGGAGTTGGAAAGATTTCATTAGACGTTAAAGAATATGATATGGTCATATTGCTTTGATTTCAACAAAGTTTAGGACGAAAGTATTCATTTATTGTTGTTTGCTGTTAGGTAGTTAGTACAAGAGCACTTGGATTTAGACCTTTTGAACTTATTTTCAAAAACAGTGTTCGTGGACCATTGAATTTGTTGAAAGATAACAAATTATAGCAACAAAAGTATCTGGGCAAATAAGTTACGTGATTATATCTCTGATTTTATATACAAACTATCAAACGCTTGTGAAATGGCATGAAATAAACTTCAGTCTACCCAATCAGAAATTGAAAAAAGGTATGAAAAAACTTTAAAGAAAAATAATTTTCATCATGGTAGTAAAGTTCTGGATCTCTGAATACACTGTGCCTATCTATAGGAATCAGCTGATGCCACGTTCAGGATTGGCTGAATATTATCGGAAATTGTGCTCACATTGCTCCATAATTGCTGAGTAACTGAATAATGTATTAAGTGAGAAGATAAAGTTGTATTGGTCTTACAAGTGTCTAGAGGCCTTGATAAATTAAAGACCATATTTAAAAATGAATCAGTTCTTTCAGCTCCAGTTTTCAACCAACTGTTTAAGATGTATGTTGATGCAAGTCATGTAAGGGTTGGTGATGGATTAACTCAGGAAGAAACAAATAGAGTGGATTATCCAGTGTGCTATTTCTAACAAGAGTTAAATGAGCTCCAGTGACATTATTCCACTATCGAGGAGTGTTTGACTTGAATTTGGCTTTACAACACTTTGAAGTGTATCATAACTCTGCTTTTTCTCCAATTGTTGTATTTAGTGATGACAACCCCATTTTCATTCATCAACAAAATAAAAACACAGAAATTGTTGAGATAGAATTTGATGTTGCAGGAATACAAAATTGATATTCGGTACATCAAGGGAAAAGAAAATGTACTCGCATATGCACTATATGCTGTATTTGTGTGCATTTCGTACATTCAATTACTTCATTATTATTATGATTTATGTGTTTGATAAACATGGGAGAAGACAGTTTTGTTGCATGCATCTTTCTTTTCCTAATGAGGAGAGGTGATATGCATATCTCTTTTTTTTTTGTAACTCCGAGTACATGATGTTACCTGAATTTTCATTTTTTTTTAAAAAGTATCAGAAGCATAAGAGCGGAACCAAGATTAGAAAGCTTCATCTTGTTCGGTGAGCATATTGTAGTAGCCTAATAGTGTACATCAAAACAAACTGGGTAGGATTGCAGGTTGATTGGCTTCAGTATTGAAAAATTTTTGGAAAATAACATTAGGTCATTTCTGTCATTCCAAACGTTTTAGGCATTCGCTTCAATGTCGTGGTCAAATAACTCAAAGAACATATCAACTGTACTTTTACTAGTTGCATGTAGATGAGTTTGGCTCTGTTCCTGTTGCCTTTTTCTAAATAGTATTTGTCAAGAAATTGTAGGTCATTACCGTAATAAAACGATGGCGGCCTCAGTAACGTTCAATGTCCTCTAGGCTCCATGTGTCGTCCATTGGATCTAAGAACCATCGGGTAAAATAGGGAAGAGTGTTAGGTCCTCGAAATATGTTTTTCACGACATCCAGAATCTTTAAAACATCGTGGACAATATAAAATATAGGTTCATGGATGCACTTCTCGCAGGCTCAATGAGCCATTCAAACATGAAGAATACGAATGAAGTCTCTATCATGCATTCGAAATAAAATAAAAAATATGAAAATCCCATTCTGATTGCATCCTTCTGTTTCTATTTTGTATGCTTGAATGAAGCATGTTCCATGTTCACGATTTGGTAATAAATATGACATCGATTCTTCACTGGAGAAATGTGCGCTCTAGTGTTGATGGTGCCCATAAGATATATGCAAGTAGAGCACGATCTCAGCAGTTGGCAAGTAAGTTTATGTTGTGAACATTGCGTCATGAGATTTTGTTGGTAACACGTAGGTCTAACAAAAGGTCACTGGTAAGCTGAACAATGAATTCGTTCTTGTCCTTCGGTAAGGTGGGGTTTAGAGGCTAAACACTAAATGTGTTGTTCTGATTGGCAAAACGAGGTCTCCTTTATTACAATAATATGTATATCCGAGGAATCCAGTGATACTAGTTGTCACAGAATTAGAAAAAAAAAATTGGTTATGCCTGAGAAATATTTTACTGTTTGTGTTGTGCATGAGTACAACGCTATCTAGGATGAACAGGTGTTTTTCCAGACAAGCGACAGAACCAACATATGTCTCGCCGCCGTAAACTACTTGTGGCTACGGACATCATAATCACGATATGCATGGGTATTTTACCCTGAATATTACTCACTGTCCTATGAATTTAAGCAAGATTAAGGTATAACCGACAATGGGCACTTTGGATCTGGTGAAGAGAGCACGTATTTTCACGAGGCATTTCTATAAGCCATAGGGGTGAGTGTTAAATTTATATTTCATATGATATGCGAAGCTTAAGTTTATTGAGTTTGTATTGTCATATAGTGTATTCATTTATTACAACGCAGATTTGAAACGTTGTGAACTGTGAATTTCAAGTTGTTTTAAGAGTTTAATGTATTAGTATTTTCCAGAACTCATTATTATTACCGGTTTGGTTTTATTGTAGCTTACGAGACTAACGAGGTTAACAGTCTAACTAGTGTAACGGATGTAACGAGACTGATGAGTTTAGCTAACAGGTAGAGCTATCTAGATGTCTATATGTATGTACGTATGTCTGTACATGTGGTGGAGCCACGACTGTAGACGTAGCTAATACAAGGGTGCTGTATGCTGTCTGTACGTGTAGACGTATGACTGACTGTACATGTAGTGAATCCATGAAGGGTGCGAGCGGCCGATACAAGTGAGTGGATCAACCCGAGGAACGTGGTGAAACTGTTCGGTTTATCGGTGGATGAATCGTGAGACTGTACAAGGGTCAAGAAGCATATGTATATTCCAATTGCTGTTTTAACTGGTATATTTGCATTTACATGAGATTATTTTGAATCTTAGTTGAATTCCAGGAGATTTGTGAATCTTACTGACAGTGCAGAACATTTGAAACGTATTTGAAAACTTGAGATTGTTTGAATCCCATGCCTAGTCTATACGTGAAATTATGTGAATATCTTAGTGTTTACTATTATTTAAAACTGAGATTTCTTGAAGCTGTATATCAGATACATATATTACTGGTTTAGTGTGAATGTTAGTATAGAGTGATTGAATCAATTGTATGTTGAGGGTGTGTGGGAATCATTGAATTTTTACATCATACCTTTTTTTTTTACTAATTAAGTTAATACATTTTCATTTTTCACACATTGTGTTTGAGTTATTCATTTAATCCAATACCCACTCGGTTACAATTCTGCGACACTTGTAATGAATGACATCGTAATGCTTTTCGAGACCATCGTCGTAAATGTATGTTGTGTTTGGGAAATCTAGCCCTCAAAATATAAGAGGTCCTCTCATCTCTTGAATGACATGTTAACTGAGTTCCGCTTCTTTTCGTTGTTTGGTTTCGTCAGGTTGTCGAATGTTCTCCCAGGCTATTTTCCATTTTGCCATATCGTTCTTGTCTACATACGTCTGTCCCACGACAATGTCTCGGAATAAATACATCTGGTCCTGGTCTTTGTTAAGTTGGACAATACTGCGTTTGGTGCTACAAAGGTCGTTGACCAATAACACTTTTCTGTGCCCGATCCCTATAGATGGGATACGTAGTCATGTAAAGAGTAGTATTGCCAACGATGATGTGGAAGTTGTCAACAAAATGGGGGTGGGGGTTGTTTGAAGAAGTCTGACAATTGTTGACGTGGGGGAGTGGGAGTTCAAGATAAAATGACGTCAACAATGTTATTTTTTACAATAATTTTAATAAATAAAAAAAGGAAATTAGTCGGTGCTTGAACGGATCTGCAAAATCTGTTACCTCTATGTTGCTTCACAAGTCATGTTGAAGAAGCATGTTCAACAACACCGACAACGCGATCTTGGGCCTAGGCGATTACCGCATGCTTCGAACTGTCGTGATGAATGGAGAGTCTTCTTTGACTTTGCATCACCGTTTCTTTACGTTTGACAAGGAATCCCACAAATTGGCGATGAAACTTTCAGATTGTGCAGTACGTCGGACTTGAAATCTTCAAACTTCACCATGTAAGTGTAAACCATGTTTCTAAAGTTTCTGTAGTAGCGTGTTTTCGTCTCTCGAATGTAGTAATACTGTTCGGGTGCTATTGGCTGACTTTCCTTGAAGGTAACTTCTCTTTGTCTGGGAGCAGACGTGGAAGGCTGTTTCATGTCCTGGAACTGAGCCCACACTTCCGCTCGTGTGCAAGGCGTTTTCTAAACGTCGTGACCTCTTTGTTTCTTCATTTTATCTTTCGTTGAAATCGTGCGGTCGTTTCATCTTGATTGCATTGACTAGGTTTTACATGCACTGTCTCTGTAAGGCTAGTGCCTTGATCTAAGAGTATTCATTCAGTTCTCATGCAGTCAATATTGAAGAGCCAACACAGATTGAACTTCTTCTGATCAGAGCTTTGAGGGTCGTCATACGCAAGTTTGTTTGAAAGAAGACAAGGGACTACTCCTCATCTCGAAGTACAAGTGAAGAAATTTGTTTTATCTGTTAAAGAGTAATACAGTAATCTCCAAAATACTAATTTCCTCAAAAGAAGAAGAGAAATAAAGGTTCCTGTTACCATTGTCAAGAGAAATAACACATTAGAGTGAAATAATATAAAACAGAACCCTCAAATAAACAAGAAGAGAGAGAGAGATGATAAGGGTTTCGAAGAAGAAGCACAAAAACTCGTCCAGAAAACAGGATAAAAGGCGTGAAAAAAGTGACGATGAAGATGAACCTGTGCTGGTGAAGAATTCCGTTGGAAAAATGGGAAAATGGATTTTTTTTTATGTGATGTTAAATTGCATTGTGATTTAAAATTACAGAATATCCCAAAAACAAAACGCCTGTGTCTTCTGGTCTTAATGTTTTTGATAAGGGTCATACACGCAAGCACTCACTTGATTTGGCAAATTCTGAGAAGTCACTCTTTTCTTGAGAGGTGGGTGGCATTGAAAGGATCGATGGTTCTATAAATAAAATTCGTGAAATGTTGCTGTTGAATGAGAAAAACTTGTTTGATTACTTCTTCTGTTTTAAAATTTCTAGAAAATTTATTTCTGCCTCTGTCTAAAATCATCTACTCAAGGTAAGGAATTAGAAGTTGGTGAATATACTATGACCGGTTCAAATTCTTTCGAAGAGGAAAGAAGATCGGCTAAATCCCAGTACGGCTGTGGTTATTTTGGTAGCTGCCATGCCATCGCCCCTCATGTCCTCCGCAGGAGCAACTCATCGTCTTCTTGATTACTTTAAATTAAGTTGTACTTTTAAATATTATACAGAGATTAATCGGGCTCTTAATTAATTTGCTTCTAAGAGATTTGATTTATACACCTCAAAGGTGTCCCGTACATTGTCCTTTGATATACTCTCCACTTAACATTCTGACCGAACTACTACGGTGGCCTAAGTGATTATCGCCTCCGCCTCGGATGCGATATGACTAAAATTAGAAATAGAAATACTCTACCCTATCTATCTACCTCAGTGTACCTGCCTACCTATAAACCTGGCAATATAAACATTATTTCATTTTGTTGTTTGGTTAAGCATGGAATAATGGCTGATGTTGTATCTCACGTAAGTTATCACACATTGTCTGAAAAGTATTTGACCCAGAATAAATACGCTCAACAAAATTAGCCTGAGTGATAGTTTTCAGACACTGACATTCCTTGTCTTATTATTATTATTATTATTATTATTATTATTATTATTTTTAATTTTTTTTACACATAATTGACACAAATTATGACAGATTCGGTATATTTGTTTATTTTTGTTTTACATTACTTGTCAAGTCCAAACACATATTCGTTTCTTTCACTATATACAGTTTTCAACCCGCAGATATATACATATTAGCAATATGACCAGAAGTAGACACAAAACCGACCCAGATCATCGGAATCCTTGTGTACTGTCATTTTATGGCCATGTTCTGGTAGTGATGCCAGTCGCAAAATTAAAAACGTGTACAGCAAACTGGACGTGTTGTCAGTAGCTCCCTAAACGAAGATAAATTTAGAACTCGCATATGACATTTGTCCCAATAAAATAGGAATAATTATGGTGAAGTAAGCTAAATCTCTTCGGATGGACAATAGAGTACACCGAATAATACATTGAACACAATATTACGTTTGTCAAAGCTTGATAACCTACAAACGAATGTTTGTATATACTTTATTTAACTTTACCATTATGTAGGTAATGGAGTTCATAAACTTCGTATTTGGAATTTATGACAGTCAAATCTCAACCCTACTACCTGTCCTCTCTTCATTCGAGTTACAATGGCATTTTTGGACGATTTAACTCTTGAAGAATTATTCATCTATATCAAACGAATGTACATGTATGTGTAAGCATAGGTGTTGAACTTGATGCTCGAGTATCGTGATTGAACAGCGAAATTTAAAGTATATTTTACAACCTTAGCAACAGAGTCAAAAGTAAAAAAGAAATGCATGCGTACCAAAAGAAATAAACATGCAAATTAAACCTACAAATATCATTTTTTAAATTATTATTTGTTATGAATAAAACCCGACATTATATATATATATATATATATATATATATATATATATATATATATATATATATATATATATATATATATATATATATATATAAAGATTCTATTTATATATTCTTGTAAGTAGTCATCTCTGCCTGAACTATCTTATTTGCTCGATGATTCATTTGTCATTGCTTACCAAAGCCCGAACAGAGTATGTATCTTAAAATAAATTTGTACATTGAATATGCGCTCTGAGTAGATCATTGTCATTAAAGCTTTTATTTTTTTATCGACATCTTTTAATGAATGGCTCTTCATGTAGTATTTTATGCTTGACCGGTTCTTTACAATCACAGTCCATCGCCCTCTCAGATTAATATAGCATTTATATACATGAATATGTGAGAGCTTATACGTTGTCGAGTTTATTCAGATCCTAAAAGTACAACAGCCCTAATGAATGTTGATTTTAAGTTTGTAGTAAGTATTACGAACCTTCATTCACTATATTATTTTTGTCTTCACATTTAGTTTTCTGGTAGATCATTTAATTCGTAGTATGAAGCTCGCGGGTTGCAAACCCACCCAAGCCAGTCAGAGTCAGCTGTCTTTGTGTGTACATTGGAAACTCCTATGAATCATATTTCTTCACCAAGATATAGACAATAATGTTTCAAAACAAATACTAACATTTTTTCAGACGTGTATATCTCACTGAAAGCTGATTTTGGAGTGTGCCACCTGGAGGCTAAGTTTGTAACAAGTGGATATATTTTTTAAAAACAAACATCTGAGTCATAGTATTTTGTGGTAGATTTATAGTTTCGTATTTTTTTTACAATACTGTTACATGCAAGGGATCTCTTACCGAGCGATTCAATCATTGCGCAAGAGTGGCCGAAAGTCCATGTTGTCACATATTTCTGTGGACCTCAAGAGAACAGTCGTTGTCAACGGAAACGTAAAATTCAAAAATCTAAAATCAACAGTAATTTTACTCTAAGGACACGCAGCGAAACGTACATGGTTTTTCAATTGTTTCACAGTTTTATAACTTATTAGTAACCCTTTTCCAGCCGATTATTGATACTTAACACCAAACGGTACAAAAAACATACACACACAGACACACACAGACACATACACACTTATTCCTATCTGCAATTACATAATCCATGGAATTCCATTTGCTTAATTATTAGGGAGAGTTATTTTGCGAAAATAATCCCTGCTGATATAACGTCTCACCTAGAAATTGACTAATTACTTGAGGTGAAAAATATCATCTCAACACCAATTCCCTATAATCAGATAATAATCACTAAACTCTGATACATATATATATATATATATATATATATATATATATATATATATATATATATATATATATATAACGCATGCAGATATGACATGGAATAATAAGAGCAATGTAATATATATATATATATATATATATATATATATATATATATATATATATATATATATATATATATATATATATATATATATAGAACGCATGCAGATATGACATGGAATAATAAGAGCAATGTAAAATTAGAAAAACACGAGATCGTAGTTACTCTTATTGGATGTTCAATTCACTTTATCATTCGTTTTTAAATTGTTACTACAACAACTTAGAAGAAGATGATGAAGAAGAACAATAACAACGTCAGAAACAGTATCAGCAATAATAAAAGTACTACTACTGCTACTAATACTGATTATTATTATTATTATTATTATTATTATTATTATTATTATTATTATTATTATTATTATTCAGGTTGCAACACGACACCACTCCAACATTCTAAATATATATTTATATCGCTCCTAATTATTTTTTTTATTATGTTCTATACATTGGCAGCTTAGCATTGTTACTCGCACACTATTTAAAATAGACTACAAATATATATAACCTTTTTCAGGTTAATTCAATTCATCCGATTCTAGTTAGTTCGATTACTCATACGGGTCAGCGTATCACATTTAAGCGTCAATGACCATAAGACTGTTTTTAGTGTTTTGATTAATGGGCAGAATATCTAAACCAAGAAGACTAGTATGTTTTGAACCCTGACATTCATAAAAAGCACAGATACTACCATGACTGGAAAAGGTAACTGTTTGTCTTCCTGCCTGTCTGTCACACATATCATGCTTCCACCAATGAATGCAGTCATTAACGGTATGTTATCACACGCATCAATCGTACATATATTATTTTGTCAATACTTTTTGTATGCATTTTGCAAGCAAATAGTTTTTCATTAACTTCGAAAAGGATCTTTCTTCCAAATCATATCGCAGTTTTTCAAGTGTTCTGTGTTTTTGTAAATCACCTAAGTAAGTAGTGACACTATCATTATAACAAAAAAGATTCTCATGTTAATTATGTGTATAATTTCTTAGATCTCTGATGATGGATCAATATTGGGAACGAAGTGAAATACTTTGAATATACAATGAACTTGGACTATTTCCCAGTTCGAATTCATTGCACGAATTCTGAACTTTGCTTTGTACAGGGTATTCCAATTTTGACAGAAAGCATTCTGGCATGATTTACTTTTATTTCTTATGCCAATGATTAACATCTGTCAATAAATATCACCACTATTATCAAAAGTGACAATCTTTTAAAAGACGTTCTTTTTTTCTAAGGAAATAAAATATTTCTTAAATTTTACAAAGCTTGTTTTCTTTTCTTTACTTCTTACGTTTGTGAGAGCTTAACACGTAACAATATATATATATATATATATATATATATATATATAGAGAGAGAGAGAGAGAGAGAGAGAGAGAGAGAGAGAGAGAGAGAGAGAGAGAGAGAGATTTAAAAATATAAGTAATTCTTAAGCTAAGAAGTCTCACTGGATAATTAAAAGTAGGAGGATAAATAATTTGAATAATGTTTAGGAAAGTAATCTGTAGAAAGAGTTTTGTATCATCAATGCATTTTAACATGTGAGATGGACCTTCTCATGCGCAGTAATGATCATTCACCTTTTTTTAAAATAACAAAATAAACAAAAATATAAATAAAATACATAGCGATATCTGCTACAGTGACAATATTATCAAAATGTGTAGACCATTATGACATCCATTAACTGTTATCGTTATAAATAGCATGTCCTATTTTCTATAGAAATTGGGTTTTGTTTCTTTCTCCAGATGATTTCATCCGGACACTGATGGGTGTATTTCATAATGTATTGGCCTTATTGGTGAGGTTACCATTCACTGTTCTTGGCTATAATGGATTCTTCAGAAGCTTGCTGATTGAAGAGAAAACCTCACAGGTAAGAAAAGATCTGAATCATCAAACGACAGTTGCCATATCAACAGTAGATAATACTAGAGAACCACTCTCATGGCAACAGCTGCATAGTCATTCAGACTCAGAGGTAACATACTATGCTGGTGATAACGATATTGATAATTACTTGATTGATATTGATGATGATGTGGATGGTGAAAATTCACATTTGAACTCCTCTTTGAGCCATTCTATGCCCAGCTTATTTCGAAATTCCAGTATTCAGGATCGCTCTCTTAAACTGGCACATCGGCGACGTAGTCACATTAGGAGGAAAAGGAACTTCGTGCGCCTTTGTTCTTCAGGTAGTAAAAGTGATGAGCCACCGAACCAATCTTCGACACAGAATATGTCCAAGAATTTATTTTCCCACACGCATTGCTCAGCTCACATGTGTAATTCCGAGAAAGGAAATTCCTGTGAATCAGATACGGTAGAAACGTATACTACAGAAACAGAACAATTATATTGGACGCAAGTTACCTCCGAGAATTTCACCCGGACAAACAGCATTCAGAAAAGGTCATGGGATATCAGACGTAGAAGAAAGGAAATTATGTACAAAAGGCGTTCAGAAAACTTTGTTTAATTCTATGTCTTTATCTACATCTATATTTATAATTTATTGGACACCTAACTCTCTCTCTCTCTCTCTCTCTCTCTCTCTCTCTCTCTCTCTCTCTCTCTCTCTCTCTCTCTCTCTCTCTCTCTCTCTCTGATATATGTATTCTACTTGCAATAAAACCGTGCAGTGACTTTTATTTCACCGCCGGCAAAGCATCAATGCTCACGGTACATATAACGAATTTGAGCAGAAAGCAAATCACAAATGAGATTGCTGTGTTACCTGTCTATCCCTCTGTACGATAAACATTCTTAAAAAAAAATGCTAGCATGGTATGTAACCTAACATATCTACTGCAAACTTGATAGATATACATATCTATCAACATACATATGTTCCTACATACGTACATTACATACCAGACTGAGCACTTTACAGATATTTTTGAATTTTTTTGTTTCTTCATATTTTTTCGGAAATAAAGACGGAAAGTATGCTGATTTTTACATATGTTTTAAATTACGTTATATTTCTTTCTAAATCTTCTGCTGACCCGGGTGGCCAGTTGGACTTGAACGATCAACGACATCTCACCTCTATCCAAGTTGGTTTGAGTCTCGGCCAATGTATTTATTATCTTCACGTCGGTCGGTGATTCTTCCCATGGTCTTTCTGGGTTCATATTCTACAAGATATACTTGCCTGCAATGTATAGCCTTTGATGTGCTGAAATGATGTCAAGCCCACAATAAGAAAAGAGAAGAAAAGAAAACAAACAAAATAAACTATCACAAAAGAGGGAAGTGGGGGATCTCACAACAAAAATAAACCCAAATCAAAACTTAGTTTTCCATTTTCGGTTTAATTCATATCAAACTTTTCCGTAGCAGTCTAAACAATTTTATGCGGAGGGACAAATAACAGGAAAATAACCACTCACGCCCCCAATGATCTTCCATTTCTGAGCTATCTCTACTGAGTTCCCTATCTTTTTTCTAGACATGCCGATGGTTTTCATTAAATGCAGACAAAGTGTAGATAACTTGCAAAGTATATTTGGTAAGTTTTAATGATACACACACTACTCAACTAGGCATCAGAAAATGTAAAGCGAAGAAAATAATGCAGCTCTAATTTTAATATAGTCATAAACGTAACCTGTTTTCGATGTCCGAAAATTGAATTTAGCATCGGACTGATCATAGCAGCAGCTGCCTATGTCAAACTTAAAATCGGCAAATCATGTGACCGGGAATACATCCAATTTCTAGCAGTACTAATTTGTCTAGAACGTTACAGGATGATGTATTTGACCTCAAAAGAAAATCCAGAGGGCATTGATTTGTATGCCGATATAGCCATGGAACGCAGACGACGCATACTCCGAGAAAAAACCATCAAATATGACCACAAACAAATCTCTACTCGATATTGTCAAAACCAAATTTGATAGCAGCCAAGTGTGATGTACTGCTGACAGCAGGTTTGATCTCCTGTCAAAACTAGATCTGATGCCACTACAACCTAATGCTGTCAAAACCATCCTGATTGCCGCAACAGTAACAATATTTATAAAAATAATAACTAATGGTATGCTGAAGCAATCATAACAGCTTGCGAAGAAGTTCTTTGTGTGTTCTTATCACATGAACTAAATTTATATGACGTCAGAAAACCGAGGACAGTAAGCTCTGCATCGCCAGGAAACTATGTGAAAAAAATAAAGAGCACTTTTACTGTTACGCTCGAGTAGCCATTGAGTTAATGATTAGGAATACTAACATACTTGTTGGCGATATGCTGTTTGCCACAATATGAATGACATCGTACGATAATCGCCTTTTTCTTCATTTTGGTCCTGATATTTTTTGGAATACATGTTATCATATCTGGAAACCATTTTGTTTAGAATGTCTGCCTGTAGTTTCCAATGTCAAAAATAATCAGCAAAAACGGATACAATATGATTCCAGAAGAATTGACTCCAGCTGTTGTCAACACAAATGGAAACGCTGCCATAAAAAAATAATTCGAAGCAAAACTTCATGCAAGTTAATTTGAAACGACTGGCTCGTGTGTGACAATGCTAGTAAATGCAACAAGTCTTTCATCTATTTTGTCTATGATATCTTTCATTGCATACAGTAAAATTAGTCAATCATCTCTTCATCTTCTGACTGCATTCGATCTAACTGAAGTAGCTCCTCTGTAATTTTAGATATTGTTTTGTTGTAAGCTGAGAAATGTTTACATGAAGATATACCACGAGGAATATTTGCAGAAAAGAAATACGAGCGATCTTCTTCTACTGATAAATATAAAATTGAAATGGAAAAGCTAGCAGAGGCGTTTTACCATATAGCTAGACGTGTAACAATTATGATAGTATCTTGGATTGTGCGAATATTTGCTCTAACTTTTGGCATGCTGTTCATGGAGAAAGGATACATTTTGTACTTCTGAGATGTCAGTTGTTTTGATCTAATGTGGAATGTGTTATTTCATTTAGTTCTTTTAGAAATAAGATATACTAGACATTTTCTCAGTCGTTTAGCCCCACTATTACTGCAGTCGTCTTTTGTATTGAACATGACGTCATCACGTTATACTCGCCAGTATACGATGGACCCTCATCGATTGCATTAGACAAAAATTCTTTGGCGCTCTATATTCCATTGTACACTAAAATTAACTAACTCAGATTAAATTCATCTTTACATAAATGTAAACGACAGACGAAAATAAGAATCTTGTTTTAAAACGTGTAATGAAATAAATCGACACTCATATTATAATGATCAATGGATTGAAAATCTATATTGAAAAATAACACACGGTTATTAATCTATATAGAATAATGACCCCCAAGCCATACACATATTGACCTAATCCATAGAATTTTGATTCTTCGATGGATCAGTTTATTGTACGTTTTATATTTATATGTTTAAAACAGAATGACCTCCACTCAGTATGTTTTGTCCACCAACAAGATACTTACGCTCCTCTTTTGACAATCGTATACTCATTGTTCACACTATGAAAACGATGTCATATGGACAACGTTCTTTTGCATACCAGGACAAGGCGATGTGGAACGAATTGTCCATTGAAATTAGACACAAACACAGTGGTTCCTTTTAAGAGTGCTCTTACAACTCACCTTTTTTCGACAGCATGAACAAACTTAGAGAGCTAATAACGTTTTGTATCTTGTATGTCTTCAGCATGTTTTTGTTTTCCAATTTCATGGTTTTTGTTATTTTGTTATTTGTTTTTCTGTAATGTAGTCAAATCATTATGATCTTGTAAAGCGCTTAGAGCTTCTAAAGATTAGGCGCTATATAAAGTCCTCGTTATTATCATTATTAGATTTAGATATTAGGTTGTTTATTCTTGCCTGCGTGCAAGAAACACCGCCTCTTTCAAACCTACCTCATCAACCCCAAGTCCATCTCTAAGAAAGATGCCTATCATCTCCTAAAAGTTTTCTTTTTCTTAAAAATAACACGAAATTAAAAAGTGGAAACATTGAAAGCATTCTGTGTAATGCAAGACCAGGATAAATGTCTTAAAAGTCCATATGCTCTATGGTTGGCTGAATGGAGAGAGAGAGAGAGAGAGAGAGAGAGAGAGAGAGAGAGAGAGAGAGAGAGAGAGAGAGAGAGAGATAACGACAATGATAGAATAAGAAGGAGGCTGTGGAGACTTCCAGTGTGCACACAAGAGGTACAGTGTATAGAAGGAGGAAGAGGAAAGAAGGGGGAAAGAAGAGAAATTAGATGAGTACTTTGGAAGACTCACTGAACAGAGACTCTCTCACAATAGGATAGTGATTTCTATAAGACGAAGTAAAGAGTAAAGAACATTTATTTGATAAACGATATATTGAGCGGAAGATTTATATCCATGAAATTCTTGCATGCGTATATTTGATACAATTTTTATTTATTGAACAGACAGGATGTGCGCGTGACCAAGTCCTTCTGCGGAGCTGACTGCCAGAGAGAGCACCGCCTCATCATCACCAAGCTCAACATTCGCATTCGGCCCAAAAGACACCCACAGGTAAAGAAGGCTCATAAGCGACTAAACATCATCAAGCTGAAATGCACCCGTGGCAAATAGTCCCTAGTGGATGACCTTGAAAAACGTATGGAATCCACCCCACTCCACAACCAGAATGTGGAGAAATTCAGAGAGTTGGTCTACAGCACAGCTTCGGAAATACTAGGACCCTCAACCAGAAAGAATCACGACTGGTTTCATGAGAACTGCGACGAAATCCATCAGTTGCTGGATGAGAAATACAGCATCCTTCAAACCTAACTCAACCACTCTAAGTCCACCACTAGAAAAGATGCGTACAACAATGTACGCAGAAATTTACAGCAAAAACATCGTCAGATGCGAGACATATCACTTACTTTTTCCTGGTTGGGCCTGGCCCCTCCACTCCCCCAATTCGGACAAGCCCCACATCACGGCTGTACCTGCTACCACGGTAGTTACGTCACTGCTCGCAAAAGTGTGTTAATAAACTTATGTAAAAACGTTATATAACCACACAGACACTTGTTTGTCTAAAAATAAAACGACACGTTCTCAGTTGGAATTTCCAGCCATCAACAAACTCAACATGTATTTCAATCCGTTTTCTCGATTATGGTAGTACTTTGATTACAAGTAGTAAAATATTGAATATATATAAAAAAAAAACTGATATAAGATCTAACTCTATTTTCACAATTATTTTCTTAAAATAGGCGCGATGTATATGTGTGTGATATATATCAACGCAAGCTTAGGCAGTAAATCTAACATTAGGCCTTTTTTACTTACACCAGTGGATCTCACTTAATTAAGTACGACCACGACCCACTATTACACATTTTATTACAAAATAAGTAGCAATTAGATTCCAATAAATACAGTGACCTGTTAACAGTTGCCAGTTATTATTCCATAGCATGAACTTAATGGTCTGAATTGAGCGTGTTTCCTTGCAGTGTTTGCATTTGTTGCTCATTTTGTCAATCACTACCTGCCTCTTATTTCTCTCTGCTACTTCTGGTACCATTTCCAACGTGTTCCCCTGGCATTTCCAACTCCGTTCTCTGACACTTCCAGTGTTCTCTTTCACATGTTCCTTCCGGCACTGAGCCACCACACAAACTGCTCTATAAACGCCTACCACGTGCTTTTCATGTCTCTTCCCTCGTCTCCTATCCTTGGTAGTCGAAATCGTACACTGTTCTGACAAATTCTCTAGAAGCCTTGGTTTGCACGAAGTACAGACTAATGGCTCTCAACTTCGCTATGATCCGCCCCTGGCGAGGTTCCCTCATGTACTGACTGAAAAATAGATTTAGTTCGAACATAAGCGGTTGCTTGTTTAGACCCCGCCCTAGATTTGAATCTCTTCCGTTTTTATTGGATACGGAGTGGTCTCTTTGAAAACTGTATTGATTAATTTAACATTTACTTGGTTCCCTCTAGCTTTCGTTTACGTTTTCAAGTCGGTCGTGACATCCCTGACGGATTGTAAAACAAACATCGGAATATCTACCTTGCCGTGTTCTGGTAAAAGAAATTCTTTTGAATTTACATACATACATACATACATACATACATACATACATACATACATACATACATACATACATGCATGCATGCATGCATGCATGCATGCATGCATACATACATACATACATACATACATACATACATACATACATACATACATACATACATACATACATACATACATACATATGTATGATGTGTGTGTGTGAATAAAACTTTTGTCAAGTTTACAGCTAGCTAATGTTAAAAAAATTAATTGCTGGCCAACCATTTTTCATTAGCAACCAATTCTCGTGATGGTCCTCATAAAGTTATATTTCGAAATATAAATTACTTTCGAATTGTTTAAATTTCTTTTAAAAGTAAGATCAAAGAGCAATATATATATATATATATATATATATATATATATATATATATATATATATATATATATATATATATATATATATATATATAACGTTTTTAACACAAAGTTATTTGCGCATACAACATATGCGATAAAGTATTATGCTATGTATTTATATAATTTGTATTGTGTGATTGATTTTGTCTGTAATGGAGGTTAGGATTTTAGATTAAACATACGTTTATTGTGGGTTTTGTTTGGTAAACAACATTTTACATTATTGTTTATGATAGATTATATTTTAAATAATTATTTTTGTAGGTAATTATGTTTACTTGGATTTGAGATAAAGACTAGGGAATTCCTGATCTACCAGATGTTTATAATTTTTTTTACTAAAGTTTTAGTAATAGACCTAATCGTTTTTTTATAAATTTGGATGTTCTGGAAATAAACTTTTGACCATCATTCTTGTTCTCTTATTGTGTCTTAGGTTTTTATATTAAAGATATTTGCATCAGAAGTATTTATTTTGGTGGAATCAGTCTTCTAGTTATGATGGGATTATTGTGAATTTATTTAAAGATATCATGTAATAAATCCTTTTGATACATCCAAATTGTTTACACATCAACATACTCCACGATATTGGTACATCAGCACATTCAAGACTGGATTTCACTCTGAACACCACTGGAATTCATTTAAATACTCTATTTGCCTGGACTTATGTTCTTTTTAAATGTTCATTTTGTATTCTAAGGAAATACATGATTTGTTGAAGAATTTCTATCTAAACTTGATTATTTTCGCTCTTTACACTTACTAAAATAAGAAAATACATTCATAATAATTACTGTCTTATAACTGTTCGACATCAACCAAGTTTAGATTATATAGCTATTAAGCCCAAACATCGTTCAGAACAAGTGAATAAATCAAAGATATTGATACACCACATCAAAAGGCATTTATTTCAACTCACATTGTCCACATTAATGAGAACTTGAAGTTAACTTATATGAAAACTGACACTTACGATCACAACACCACATAAATGACAACTTTAAATATTCATAGATACAAACTGACATCTAGGAACACAATATTGTTTGAGATTTCCATTTTCAGTACTTTGTTTCACTGCTGTGAATCAAATTTAATTAGCCTGCCGGCGATGTATTCAATTCAGACCGGCACCAGTCATACTAGTTAAGTGTGACTGACATAGGTTGAAGGACTATAGTTTAATTTCAGGTTGATAAAAGTAGCGAATTTACATTTACTTACATGGATTTATTGGATATGTCTATGAAACAATATACATAATTTATACAAATCTGGACAAAATTGCAATATTCAGTGGCATCATGGCGACAACCTACACGGTCAGGGCTATAACAAAATTCTCACAACTGTAACATTCAGAGGACAAACTGACTTTGTCCAGACATAAAAAAATTGCACATATTGAGACAATAGATTATATAAACAAACAAATATAATGCATTTAAAAAACCCAAGAAAAAAAAACGATAACTAACAGCAGTACGAAAAAGCACCGTGAATCTAGATTTCTATTACCAAAATCAAATGTATCTGGCAATATTCGGTGTACAGTTAAATACTTCCTGCTAAATTTAGACCTAGACAAATTGATGGATGTAATAGTTGATGTTTGGTTGTATAATTAGTTTGCTTTTGAAAGTCTCGAACGATGACTTCATCCCGTCTTTCTATTTAAACATTTTATAACCTCTGACTTCAATTATTGTACTTTTGTTCATAACGCTTTCTACTACTTTACAGAGGATGAAATAAAACTACAACTCAACTGTGACAGACGTGACAAATGGTCAAGCCATAGGCAGTGTCTAGACCCCGTTATAGAGGGAATTTTGGGACTCATATTTTTTATGTTAGAACATGATAAATGTAGAAAATATATTTAGGAGTTATTTGACATAAAATACAGAAGGTAAAGAAAAACTAAATATATAGTGTACCGTATGAGGTTAAGTTTACAGCTTGATGATAAATTCACAAATATACATCTCACATAACGTCACAAGATGAAGCCGGGTTGGGACTGGATTAGTGCAGACATCGAAACTAAATACGTGAAAAAGGTGTTTCTTATAAACGCAAATTAAATATGAACAAATCTGACACCATTAAAAACAACAAGATAATAAAAATTATAATGTCCCTAACACGGAACTATCGACGACAAGTAACTCAACGAGAAAACTCAAAGATGAATTTAACGAATCGAAGTTTAAACAAGCGTGAGTAACGTCCTATCACCGATAAACACATACAATTATATTATAAGTGCATACATCACATGCTTTGGTAACCTTTGGTTGTTCAATAAGACATTGGAACCCACGCAGACAGAGGTGAGATGCCAGTGATCAGTAACGGAGAGCGCTTTAGACCACTCGGCCACTCGGGTCCCCTAATTTGTTTATAGAGAATTTGCTAATTATGCATACTAGCTGTGACAGATATGCGCAGCTAGGTACTTAAGTTTTCACTGCAGGCAGTTTGCACATGCAATATAAGTCGCGCTCAGCGATTCGAAAAAAAACTCTTGTCGGAGGGAGAAAAAAAAACACCCTCGCGTGACGCTGTACGCGGCAACGAAACCCGAGTATTTGTTTTAATCACATATACATTTTTTGATATAAATCATACACAATTCCGTGACAATTACATCAGATGTGGTATTATTAGAAATTCAATACAAATGCTGTTAAAACTGCTAAAAGCATTTCTAATATCGATAAAATGGACATTACGATATTAATGTATCCTCTTTGCTGTGCTGTATGACCTTAATAAAGTCACGGAAAAAAATGCAGTATGCATAACTTATGGACTGTTACCTTAGATCAAGATAATAAAATAAAAATAATTTGGTGTGTGATTTGGATTTTTAACGCAGCTTTAACAATTTTTAGAGTCATCGCTACGATAAAAATAAAATAACAAATAACGATGTCTGCATTGTGGTCGTTTAAAGTTATGTCTAGCACTGAGGCATCATGCCGCAGATATGTAGCATGGTGTCCCACCCAGACACATTATCCTGACACCAGGCCGACCAGTCCTAACACTAACCTCTTAATGCTGAGGGCCAAACGAGGCAGCTGTTAGTACAATATTTGTAAGCCTTTGGTATGAATCAATTGTGCAAAGGAACTGCTGATAAATGTAGCGCAATAGTTTCTGTTTTTATAAATTCAGATTCGTATTTTTTTTAGAATATATTCTCGAGTCAAATTAGATTAAAAGGAATTAAATTTTAGGTTGTAACACTATGGCCCAAAATAAAATTAACAGTGAGGTTCAAAGAATATAATTAGTGTGCTTGTTTTGTTTGAATAAATATTACTGAAAATGGGCTTTTGCACGCATCATATTTGAGTAGACACATTTGAAAGTAATATCTACATGACGCATCATTTTAGTTATTATTATTTAAACGAAATTTAATTCTCAATCATAAGTAGTTGTTATTCATCCATATCTACGCTTGTACAATGTAGGTCATTTGATTAATAAATAGATTCAATTTACTAATTGGTTTTCTGACAGAAATGATTAGTACAAATTGATAACTTTCTCTAAACTTGAAAACTTCAGAATTTATATGGCTAAAGCGTACCGTTTTCTAACTGAACAATGTACAGTTCAAGAGGGTACTCTGGTAACAGAACTCACAAACTCTGGGAACTCACAATTACGACGCCAGTTTGAAAATTTGGCCCTCTGGTGACATGCTAAAATAAACAATAGCCATCTGGTGACATACTGAAATAAATAATAGTCCATAGCTATAACATTAAGTATGGTTCTCAGGTGGCATGTTACAACGTTCTATATATTTATCATTGGGAGGCATTACAGAGTAACGGGAAATGTAATGTTAAACATTCATAAAATCAACATTAAGATGCACTCCACTCTGCAGTCGCGATGATAATAAAAGTCCAACTGGGCGTCCGATCACTTCACATGAAATGCATGAAAATGCATCATAAGAAACATCGAACATATCTTTAAGACTGTCATAAGTTTAACTATCCGTAGCACCAAAATGGCAAAATGAAGACCAGATTGGACAGATGTTTTTAGACAAGGCTTCAATTGTTGCATTCCAACAAGTAAGCTTATATGCTCAGACCTGATTTTTACAGGAAGAACAAGATAACCGCATACCGATTTTGACGTATACGAAGAGTTGCTGAAAGTTGCACTCACGTGTTGGATTTCGAGAAGAATCATTTGGAATATCTTGGCTTCCAGCAGCACTGATCTTCATGTACCATGCACTCAAATAATCAAATGTACCAAAAGATTCTTGGTCAACTCTTTGCATGAAAATTCCTACAGTAGCTTTTTAAGAAAGAAAGATTTAATTTGTAGTATCTTATGTTTGTGTTTGGATCGTAACACATGGTCCATGGAATATGTCAATGCCCCATATAACAGAAAGTGCTGAATTGTTTGCGTTGTTGCCATGTCCCATCCTCCCATTATGGACATTAGAACGATCGTTTATAGATCATGTTTGGAAGAGAGTGTACATGCACTGCCCATGGGAGAGTAAGTGAAGAAGTTGAAGATAAAAGCACTAAAAACATGAGTCGAATGAAATGTCAGTAGTTCGAACACGCATGCGTTAAAACAATGTACATAAGACTAATTATTATGACTTTATATATGGGCTGATTTTACATACATCAAAAATGTCCGCCACTAAATCAAACTTGTGCGATTCTGCTTCTCGATCAGATTGTTATCTAGTCTTCCTTGGCGGAAGCTAGGAATAGCAATCAGTTTGAATTCATTATGTCTGCACATCTGTCTACACCGTATATTAACCCTTACTGTTTAAGACTTCATTTTCCTAAATAAAAGGCGGGATCTTCAGTTCTTACTGACTGTGGATCTAAAAACACGGTAATTGATTTGGGATAGAGTTTCGAATAGAGCGTACAAACTACTAGCGAGACAGTATTCTAATAAATATGTGCCTAATTAATACATCAATAACTGATAACTGAACAGAGATACTGTAAATATTTTTTCATAAGGGATAAATGACTCCCAAATCATTCTACATTTGCTGCATACTGCACAAAGCTTCAAATACGTTTTCTGATTGATCAGCAGCTACTGATGTTTTCATTCTGTCCTTTGTATGATATGCAAAACTTTTGCTTTTCATTGGGACACAATGGTTGGTCAGTTATCAAACATAAATAGTTCGTTCAAAACACTTATATCATTGCACTTATTCACTGTGTCATTACGAGTGCTTTTGCAGTATCGACTCCAGGTATATTGTTGGGGTGGGGGCGTAAAAACGTATGCAAAGAGCATGTGGGGATAGACACTCCTTTTTGTGTTTCCAGTGCAATTGTTTATCACCAAACTGTAAAGAAAATTAGCAGAATCACCCATGTTTTGTCACTCTTAGGAATTATAAGTCCCAGAAAACCTTGGATAGAAAGATAATCTTTTACCATTCTAACTGAATTAAGAATAGCAAGCAGGCTTCAAAGACAGTCTTACCGTAAAAGTGTTAATATGTTTTTGTCAATTGTAATGTAAGACAGCTCGCATGTTGTTTTTTTTTTTAAATAAAAAGAAATAAAACCAAGCACTACCTTCATTAGACAGAAATTCTAAGCCAAGTCCAATTTGGCACATGCTAGCGTTGATAAAATCGATCTTACTTTTCTGCCGCCTTGTTAATCTTTCATTGGTTATTCTCGAATCTATCTCACACCCAATGTAAAGTGGATAAACTTTAATCGATATAGTATCAGAACATAACTTTTTTGATTTACAACGATGATAATTCTGAACATAATGTCGTTTTTAGCAATTACTTGGACATAATTTTATGAGAATGACTCTAATCAGGATGAATTTTGACGTTTTCAGGCATTCTTCTATAAATTACATCACAAGTAAGACATCTAAAAATATAGTCTCAACCGAAAATAATGATTTCAGAGACTATTCAACTGGTTGTTAAAAAATTCTCATGGACGTGATCTAAAATGATTAATACAAGCATAATTTGCCTCTAACAGACTTTCTCATCTTTAATAATTTTGCCACACATGTTTTAGAGGTTTTCAAAACAAAACCACAGTTGACAGCGTTTGCTGGAGTTTAGGATCATTCAACAAATTAAGTTAATCTACTCACACGATGACTTATATAGGTCTTGAAAATGTGATGTAGGGGTGGAATGACCGTCCCATGGCTTACTTACGGACCCTAAAGACTGTTTTAATAATCAAGGTATCTTCTGTTACTGTAGCAAAATTCATTAAGAGGAATGTTTAAGAACTAAACACAAACCACGAGGGATCTTTATTTCATCCCAAAGCAAGAGATTTTACTTTCTAAGTATCAAAGATGTTTAATAAATGTTAAAAATTGTGAATTTTATGCATTCACTTTTACATAAAGTACTTTAATTCTAAACTGAAACCCCTGATCGTAATACATGGAATACAAAAGTGTTTAAGCAATAGAATTTAACATTGAAATTGAGAGAGAAAACTGGAAGAAAGAGCTTAATCAAGAATATAAGGCAAACATTAATCGAGTTTGGGTAAAATAGAAATTGAGAGAGAAAATTATTTGAGAAATCGAGATAAGAAGACACAGACAGACTGACATATACATGAAAAAAGTATATGTATCAAACATAAATATACTGAAAGTAGACTAAATAATTATTAATTTTAATAAAGTGCTAGTATTAGGAGAGTGTCAAAATAAAACTATAATATATATATATATATATATATATATATATATATATATATATATATATATATATATATATATATATATATATATATATCCTGGAGGACTGTCCGGACTGACTTTAGTCGAATGAGGGCCATATGCATATGCAACGGTTGGGGGGGGGGGTCAATATTGGTTTTATATAGATTATCAAAAGAGAAAAAAGTTACAAAAAGAAGATGAGGGATAATGTCGGTGAAGAATATATATCGTACATCAGCATAAGTATCGCATATTATTGAGAAGTTTATTTTGACCTAAGCCGTGTCTGAATACTCCAATTCTTGAATCTTAAATATTTTTATTACTTTTAACTACTCCGGCTGCTCGTTTTTATACAGTTGATGCAGACCAGCTGATTTGAGTGTTCCAATGTACGTAATCCAATAATACTTTGTGGTTGCAAGATCCCAGTTTGGATGTTTGGATTCTGGACCCTATTTGACCTATATCACAAGGACAATTTTTTAATCTTGGCGGTATCGCAAGGATACGGAATTAGAAATAATATATGTTTTTTTTTTATCTGTCAATCTCTATGTATGATATCAAGGAGTATACATTCTACTTTATCTTCGTTATGTTTGTATGTATGTACGGTATGTATGTCAAACAAGCAAATGGCGAGGGAAAGTTCAATATATCGACATCATATTGTGTGTGACTGACACATGGTAAAGCAAGTTTAGATTCTATCTCTTCTGAGCAGAATATTGAAGTTAAGATTATTTTTAGACAGAGATAAATACACGGACGGATGAATGTATGGATGGATTAATGCACTAATAGCTTTATGAAAGGTTAGTTACATTGACTGATAGATGAATGAATTGATGCATGAATAATTAGTGAAACTATTGATTGTTAGAATAAATAGACCATGACTTTATGGTTTTACTATTAATACATTTGCCAGTTCGCATATACACTCTCACATACATATGAACTTGCATAGTTAAATAATAATACATACTTATATATCGAAAAATAATTTCTGGGAAAAAGAACAAATTTATTTTAACATTTAATCAGTCACATTTAGCTTTAAGTACAAAAGCACCGCTTCTTGTATGTAGACATCAAAGTAGGACAATCTGAGACCGGGGGATACGGCGGAATTGTGTAAATGGATGACATGTTTTACTGACGGTATATTAAGTGTCAGACCAATATTTGTTGTTGTGATGTCCAATTCCATATCCAAGGTATCTAAAACTGTCCCAATCGTCCCAACGATCGTCCCAGTCATAGTCCCAGTCATCGTCCCAACCGTAGCCGTATCTGCCATAACCTGAAATTACAAAAAAAAACTTCAGTTGTCACACGCAGAAAACTCATTTTTGTTATCTTGTTCCCATGATAAAATTTAATATTGTGATGTAAAGAATAATTTATCATCTACCGTGATGCAATTAGTTCCGTGTGCTATTTGCTGTATTATTATATTTTTTTTCTCCATTAATTTACATCGTCAGGATCGTTCAGTGTTACACGATACTGAACACCTTAATATTGCACGAGCGTGCACGACACGTCTGAATAAAAATAGTATAGTGTATTAGGAACTAATTTGTCAACAGACCATGTAGGTTCATGTAGTAGACTTTAGGTTTCAATTTATTAGATTTCTTTGTGAATTAAATAAAACAGTTGTTTCGTCTATTTGAAAGTAAAGATGATAAAGTGAGCAATGTGGACGAGTTTACTGAGTCACAAATGAAACTTTTAAATAAGCAAACTGTTACTTAGGAGAACTGTTTGTAGCTTTTCTTTAATGGAATGGCTCAGACTATGACCAGTACAATCGTGAGTAATACAAATAGCATCGAAAGTGATACTGAGGGCAAGGTCTATCGAATATACATCAAATACGTGCAATTTTATAAGTGAAAGTACTAAATTCGTGGGGGAGAAGAACGCGTTATTTTTGTTGATACAACGGTTCGGATTTAGGCTAGCGATGGACCCCTGATAAACCTACGGTCATAACATAGCTAGGGGAGAATACATGTGACCAGGCATAAACAAGCCTTCTTTAGCTGCTAATAAGAATGGCAAAATATACAGTTACAATTTTGCATCTTGAATTTCCTCAAAATGTACTTTCTTGGTTCTGCACATCCGAATTATATTAGCTATGTCATGGGTTTTAAACACATTTCGATACTGTACTGTAATTTCGACTGCATTCCAATTTCAATAACATCCTCCTTACTGCCCTCGAAATGAAGTGAACATTATGTTCCATAGCCACCTTTTGATAATTACAATTGAAAGAGTTCATATCTGTCCCACATTATGATTCTAAAGATTCAATCACAGAACAGAAACACACATGCCGGTGAGTTTAGACGCCTCCATCGCTGTTCGGATCAAATGTACTTCATGTGGAATTGACACAGATAAATTCATTCCATAATTACAAAATTTAGTAGAATCGACAAAAATATCAAAATCCATTTATTACAAACCTAAACGGGAAAGTTGTTGCAATGCGCATTAATTCACAATGTGACCCTAAATTTCAATGATAAGTAGAACAAAATGACAATTTCTTTTAAATATTTCTCTGGACAGAGTTATGTGTGCATTAATAGTTGCTGTGTATCAATGAATCTGCGGTTATGTATTTATTCATTTTAGATACAGCATAAATTCAATTACTTTGTTCCTTGTACTGTGTTTTTAACCAAAGTAAACCTTCGGTGGAATAAGAAGATGAGTATATAATAAAAATGTTACTGCATTGTATGGGAAAATATAAATTCTTTTTTTTTTCGGATGGATACTGTACTCCACATGGTCCTGCAGGTCCATCCGAAAAACTCGTTCATATTTTACGATACCAATGCAGTAACGTATAAGTCCATCAGCAGCGATTCAACGAATTTGTATAATTACCAGGATATCTGCCACCGTAGTGTCCAAGGCCGAATCCATTAGATCCGTAGCCACCATATTGAATGCCGTTCCTAGTATATCCTGCCCCGCCGTATCCAACTTGTCCTAGACTGCCATATCCACCAGACCAACCCCCATAACCGCCAAAGCCGCGGAAACTTCCGCCTGCATTGGAAATAATTATTAATTACTTTCATTCAGAGATATTTTTCTCTCTGAGAGAGAGACAGACAGACAGACAGACAGTCAGACAGACAGACAGACAAATTTGTGAATTTCCGGATTAGCTGCGAGTAGTTAGCCTAACCCAATTTAATGTAAAGTAAGCATATCACGTATAACAAGCAATCTTTCCTGTCCATGGACATCAGGTATAGAATGGAATATACGTTACAATCTGTCCGATATAATACAGAAGTGTAAGGTGTGAATGAACTTAACCTCTCACTAACATATATTACATAAAAGTCATCACAATGGTCTTTTCAACAATATAATTTTTCCATCATCACTATAAAATATGCATAAAAATAAAATAAAAGAAAACAATCAATTTTCCTTCAAAAATAAGAGAATTTATAAAAAGGTTTATGTACTTTTGCTCATCAGTACCAATAAAATATTTCAGCGTGTTTCCAACAGAAGGAGATAGTTCCTTTAATTTCACAGCTATAAAACGGGAAGTTTGATGATTGCTGGTTGCTTTGTTTTGATTACAACTGACTGGAGTTTTACAGACTTAAAAAAGAAATAAAATATTTGTGAGAAAATAGTTTCGGAGTATGAAATGACCATCTCTCTCTCTCTCTCTCTCTCTCTCTCTCTCTCTCTCTCTCTCTCTCTCTCTCTCTCTCTCTCTCTCTCTCTCTCTCTCGTCAACATACATACATTCGCTTAATACACACGACGACACTAAACTCTTTACAGTATCCGAATTGAGCAGACTGATTCAAATGCAAGCGACATCTAAAATTTTCATTGAATCTTGTAGGAAATAAAACAAATATTTGAAACATATTTAACAACGCTAAAAAAATATGCTTGCTTAAAAAATGGTTCATTTTGTGCTCACGAGGGGATTCGTAATTATGGATCTGTTATCCATTGTATGGATGTATTCCCCAGCCGTTGCAGTACTGCATGCGGTTCGAAGATAATACATTTTTCTTATTTATGTAAGAGAACGGTTTTCACATCATCGTTTCTAAAATGCACAAAATTCAAACGTATAATGGGATTTAAAGTAAAAACTATTTTAACTATCAGTAAAAAAGAGTGAAGAAACTCTTACAAAGAAATTGCAATCTTATATCTCTAGTTGTAATCTGAAATTGTCACTTACCTAATTTGGGCCTGTTGAACACACCGCCGATTATCCCTACTGGTCTATAGTAACCTCTTTTCGCTGGCCAGTGGGCCTGGGTCACCAGAAATAGCGCCGAAAGCAAGCAAAACTTGAACATGACAGCACCCTATGCTAGTCCTGGAAGACACAAGATAGGTGAAAATTGTAAATTTAAAAAAAATTTATCTGTGTACGTGTTTATGTGTGCGTGTGTACAGGGATCTTCCTGAATAATAAAACGAATGGGCTGGTATAACGGGACAATGGTCGATTCCATTGTTTCGCAAATGTTAAAAAAACAAAAGGAGATTAAAAAATTTCATGTGGTCCTTAAATGTGATGGGTCTATGGGTCTAGCACATCTTAATATACCTGAAGAATAAATGGTCATCACTCAGTAATTTATGCAGCTTAACTAACTCTCTCTCTCTCTCTCTCTCTCTCTCTCTCTCTCTCTCTCTCTCTCTCTCTCTCTCTCTCTCTCTCTCTCTCTCTCTCTCTCTCTCTCTCTCTCTCTCTCTCATATATACACGTTTGAAACGTTTTCAACGGAATGCGTGCCTATTCCATTGCCAATCACCAAAGATGCAGTATTAGATGCCGCAAAATATATATGATTCCAATTGTTGGATATTCGTGCAAAGAGATCCAGCTATGATAATAAAAGCAAAGGTCTTGCATAGTACGGAGGTCACATTCGGTGCTGCTCTGCAGATATATGGATCTAGTGATTCTCATATTAAATGACCGTATATTTACCTTATTTGATTTCGAATAATGATGACAGTTGAGACCCCAATATTTGTCGACATTCCTTTGATAAAAGTGGTTCGTTTATTTTATCCTAACATTTGACAATTAAACCATATTTTTTTTTCCGTTGGTGCATATATTCGTATTAACAAACTATTTGCACCATAATATCTTGCCAGGCATTTATCTGCGAAAAAAATCAATATGTTCCTTTTGGAGAGCATGATGGGTGTTTTTGGTTGTCAAACATTTTCGAGTTAACTAGGCAAACGTCTAGCGGGTTTACTCATGTGCAAGATTTTGCTTTGAATTCGGAGATTTGTATAGTGAAGACAAGGGCCAAATTACGATGAGCAGCAACTAATTTGCCTTTTTGAGATAATATCTCTTTTTTATCTTCTTTTTGTCACATTGTACATTTTTGGATACTAATTGGAAAGGTGTCATATTGTTAGTAATAACAGTGAAATAAAGTTGTTGCAGAACGCTTGGATCTGAATAGTAAAAAAAATACACATATACACGCACACACACAAGAAGAGAATAATTACATTTGAAACAAATGTGTTCTGCATGACGATACATTAATCTAAATTAGTGTAAGAAATATATTGATATAAATTTCAGAATCAGATTAGGACAGAATTATGCATGTCTGAAGGAATATACCCCTCTCTGTATATGTGTATGTATGCATGCTATTTGAAAATGAAGATGATGTCCATTCAGCTTTCAAGATTCATTTAAACATTATTTATGAACCATTATTTTAAAGCTCATTATGTCAAATGCATCTTTCTTTAAATGCTCCATAGCATAAATAATCCTTATTCAATTTCAAGCTATGATCCCTTGAATGTTTCAATTGCAATTGATTTACTTACCCATGAAGCCAGGATAAACCAGTGAAAATGTCCGGCGTCGATGTCACAAGTTGAAGCACCTTTTATACTGATCCAAAATGGCGACCAATCATGAATATTTATCACAGACATTTTTCATCCTTTATAAGAATTAGTTTCGCTGATTGATCCTTTCTCTTTTATAATGAACACCTGCTATATCTATAGTTATTGATGTGAACCTTCGAGAACGTCCCCAAACTATTTTTAGTTTACACGAATTTTGAAAAGTATTAATAATTCATACAACTATTTATTGTAATATGCAAAGTCATTCAGAAACGCATTTTTTTATGCATCATTAGTATTCACTTCATGTTAAACTTTGGCTTTTATGTAAAATGATTTTGCATATTCTTGTTCGTACTGATGACATCAAAGTAATCATGGCTGTTACCAAAATGTGGACACCTGAATATCATTAGCTATACTCTGTATTATCTAAAACAAAGACTTCTATTCGCTTTTTCAAAATAATCGGATAACTGTCCAAGTAATTCATTCGTAAATAAACGTGGTTCTGTGAAAGATGGAACGTGTACTTTTGTATTATATAGATATATAAGAAAGCCATGTATTGATATTGTTCTCTCTCTTAATCGTAAATGCAGCATTAGAGTTTAATTATTCGCCGTTAGTCTAATAGCAAACTGTCAAAGACTGATATTTCCTTTAATCTTGACATCAAAGTCCGAACGCATTCCGCTGTGAGTTCACAAATAAAGATTCTATCAGGAAACAAGATATATCTCTGAATTTCATGGGAGTTTTGAAAAATACATGACTGTTAAAAAGTTAGTAGAGAACAAGCAGTAATAATGTTGTATTTATCGAAAATAAAATCAACCGATGATTTACCTTGACGACTTATGAGATAAACACTATTTTCTTAAAAAGTCTAAAATGACAGGAACCATTATTCTATCATAAATTGTAAAATAATCATCTAACTGTATTTTAAGACATAGCTATAAAGAGAGGTAAGGGAGTCCAAATAATGGATATTTATTGCTGATAGTTTAATACCAGAATATTTACAACCTGACCAAATTGTTAAACATATCCAGTACAATATGGTTTACTATTAAATAAATAGTTTGCATGTTTGTACGTTTATGTTCTGTCACACATTAATCTTCATTCGTTAATAAATTTAGCACTTGTGATGTTTTTAGATTTAGTTTCATGCGTCTGTAGATTGTTATGATCATCATATTTAATACTACCAATTTCATTACTTACATAAGAAGACATGAAGTGTTTCATATACAAATCTTGTATTAAACCTAGTGATTTGTTTTTTTACTTCTTCCATTGTTTCGATTTAGTTTTAGTTAATTTCCTCATGCGAAAAATAAATATGACTAAATTGTAAACAAGACTCAATTTAAAACAAAGCTTTGTGTATCGGTATTTCCCTCCGATCGTTCCCTCTCTCACCAACCGGTCTCATTTATTGGCACCCGCATATGAGAGGGATCCAAATTCTAAAAAAATACTGCACTTCTACACACCGTCACTCTAATGCTTATACATGATGGTACCCTGGCACACTGAGAACATGAATGTCCACGTGCTTTCCCAGATGAACGTGAGCATAAAGTCTACACTCAATGTCACCAATGTCAAACAATTGCCAAATGACGTGTGTGGCAGTCGATACATTTGTAACTTAAACCACCACGCCTTGGTCCAGGTAAACTGTCAACATGAACCTGAATGAATTACGTTATTACGACCACATCTTGATCGTTGAGAAGAGCAGTTCGAAACTATCCACCTTGGATTCAAACTCTAAATTTAAATGAGAAACGATATAATGATCACACACTCAAAACACTAACAATTTATTTGCAACATATATGTAACACACCGTTTCTCATCGAAATTCAAAATTCGAGATAAATAAAAACTCAATTAGGACCTTGCATAGAGTAAACAAATGTTAACGATAGGACAACTGAAGAATAAATTTGAACGAACATGCCGTCCGCTTACAAATCTATAACATACCTACAATATAGCATAAACATAGATAACATACACAGGACATAAGGGACACTTGGCAAAAGTCACTATTAATTTAAAGAGCAGAGAGCCCTGACTAGGAATCCAATCGAGTTCGGAGGAACCACCCGTTAGATAACACTAGAGCATAAATACCCCACAATTGAAAAAAAAAATTGTTTTGCGAAATTCTTTTTATAAAAATACAGACATACACACCTTTGAGGGTTACAACCACATAAAAACAATTTTATGTTTTGGGGATAAAGTGTGTGTGTGTGGGGGGGGGGGGCGACCATTATTGGTGAAGGTCGTGGGTCACTGATTAAATTTGTAACTCAGACACTCATATTATCTTTTTTTTTTTTTTTTAAAAAAACATTTCTAGGCACCTTTACAATGTAATTTCAAATATACAAAGTACCGTGATTCTGTTAAAAATGTAACATTTATGCATTGGTGGATGGATTAAGCGATTTTCAAAAAAAGAAAATGACGGACATTTGAGAACGAATACGAGTTATTGTATACGCAGTCTTGATGGTGAAGTTTTCTTTTATTGTCACTGTATGATAATGATGTAATTTTTTCACCAGAAAGGTTTGTTTTTGTTTGGAGGGGGGGGGGTGTCTTTAAAATGAGAGAAATTTAGTCGAGATACATATCACAAATTGTAGCAAGTAATACATTTCTTTTGAAGTGTAAAATAACAACTTTGTAATAAGTAATAATAGCAAGTAATACATTTCTCTTGAAGTGTAAAATAACAACTTCTTTGTTTGAATTTTGCAATGTGAATGAAGAAAACGTTATTGATTCTACTTTGTGAATGCATATTAAAACAAGAATTAGTGTAAAATTGAACGATGTTGTTAAATATAAGAATAGAGCGATCGTATTTATTTTCCTTATATACGTTCATGAATCTTTGTCGAGAAGGGAAATCTTATTAACACAATTATTTTGAGTGCAAAACACACACAAACATATACACACACAATCAATATCAACTTATTTGGATTTCAAGTTTGCTTTCCCTGGAATTGCTAGTTCTATAATTAAATTCTTGGACAAATACATTTATCGAAATTTATACAGAATTAAAAAATTCTAATATTATTTTATGTGATTCAACAAAGAACTGTTGACACATTAGTACGACGCTGAACACAGCATACTTCATAACCTTCCATTTTGGATTACATCGGGATTCGAACTCAGTTTTATTTGGACCTTTCATTACTAGGACTTTTATTTTTGTAAGTCTTGGATTATTTTTGGATTTGATTAGTAAAACTATACGTTCTTTTTCTCATTGTTACCTAGTTTTCTAAGGAAATAAATTAGTTATTAATTTTTAAAAAGCTTGTTGTATTCACTTTTTTCTTGTCACTTTTGTTAAGAACCTAAACACGAAGCAGTCACCTCTATCGATAACAATCATAATACCTAACCTACTCGCATTGAGAAATATTAACCATATATTGTCCATTTACAAAGTAAAGGATATTAGTCATATACACAATAAACATCACTTTGGACAAGGTCAAGTCCAGAATAATTAACATATAATCCTGGAGGGAAAATAACTGTCAAACAATGCAAATTAAGTATATATAACAGCGATGTCGCTCGAAAACACGTATCGCAAATACATTGGACTTGCAGCGAGTACTGGAACATGTGTTCGATGTGGAGCAAAGAGTACAAGTTTATTAAACCTTCCAGCTCTATTGTGGACGCAAGTACTCCGAATCTGGTTTAAAAGAATTAGGGGGCTATATCGCTGCTGTACTAACAAAACTACTGGAAACATGGCATAGCTATCCGGTGAAAAACACGTTCCTGGTGTTATGTATATCTGATTTAATATATATTTAATTGTTGTTTTTTTTCAGTTTTAAATTATTTTTTTAATTTTCATTTCATGCTTTTGTAATGTAAGTTTATTCACTAAAGTTGCTTTTTTTTCATAAAATCAGTTGGCTTGAATTATTCTTTGTTAAACGAATAATGTTGATCTTGATCCTGATTCTGATTCAACGTTAGTGGCACCCCCGTAAACAGGTTTTATGTTTATTTTAAAATGATTGGTTGTTATCAAGGTCAACATGGCACTAGTGAATTAAGAAGTAAACAACCTTCGATTCTTGAAGTAAACATGATTGGTTCTCGTCAGGGTTATATTAGGAGTACGTGATATAAACTATAACGTGACTCTTCCCCCTCCGTGATTTCATAATTTAGGGATTTTTTTCGAAAATGCGTATTAGAATATGATATAATTTAAGCTTTGTTTTAGTGAAATATAGTTAGTTTTGGAATTTAAAAATGACGTAAGTGATTTTCTTTTGTTGTAGCCAGTTGTCTAATCCATGTTAACTTTACTTCAGTTCAGTTGGATTTTAAAGGATTAATTCTTGTATCTGGAAATATTTGATGTGCTCATAAAGAATTCTTGGACAAAGACAGTTTATCAAAATGTTATTCGGATTTCCAACACCTGAGTGTTAAATATTATGTTTCTACAAGGAACTATTTGATAAATACAAAACAGACTTTAGCATACGTTTTCGTATCGTCTTCGTCTTGGGTTTTCCAACAGGACTCGAACTTTAATCTATTATAATATTTCATTACTAGGACTTTTGCAAGTTAAATCGTGGATTATTTCTTAGATTATATTTGGATTTTATTCTTAAAACTTAGTTTTTCCATATTTGCAATCTTTTTCCAGGGAAATACATTATTTGTTAAATTTTACAGAATTTGTTGCATTTACTTTTTTGTGTTACGGTTTATTACAGCCTACACACATAACACTGGATTTAATTACTATGGACCTGATGTACGGTTTGTAATACGACTCGTTTCAAACATTCAACGAAGGCCCGGAGAAGCACATGCAAATCGTGATCAAACGATATCACTGAACATCAACGTGCCAATGTCGATCGTATCCTTGACTTCAATGTGATTGCAGACCAGGTGCTGCAGAACAAATCGATTGATGTGTCATCAAGGGAAGAATGAAGGCTAATATTGCAATTGGAGGCTTTGATTAAACGTAAAGTATACTGATATAAACAAACAATGGATACAAGGTCGACTTGAATTCGTTGGAGCAGATTCTCCATTGATTTTTCCGTATACGGATTTATTCAAGACCTTGAAAATGACCTTCTCAAACTTATTGGTGGCATTTGTTCTCAGATCCGTATTAGGTACCATACAAACTTGCTGGCTAAGTTCAAGCACTCGATGGATCTGGATTGCACACATACCACTGGAGGTTTCTCACTTGCAGTACATAAATGTGCTTGATCCTCAGACTTTGTACTAGTTTGGTGCAGTCAGCATATTTACACCCGAATCCACCGACGATCGAGCACTGATACGGGGACAACCACGGACCAGGAAACAACAAAACTTCTAATGGCAACGGTTACACGCTGCTTGCATCATGAAAACGTTCAGGGTCTTCTATATCAACTTCAAAGAAATTTCCTTGGTCGATATTTATATTGTTGTCGTGTGTGTCTTGTTATACGTACATATGTCTATGATCAACCCACCGAAACCCATCAACCGGCAACGGTTGTATCATTGCCCATACAAAAAGGTAATTTGTATAGAAACATCATATAACTCTTGGTGGTGGATGGGGTAGGGGATAAGCGGTGTCATACCCGTCCACGTGTGGATTGTTGACTAAACACAGACATTCCGCCGAGAACATAGCCCTCAATAAACAGATGCTGCTTAATATCATTGAGCGATTCAAAACAAATTTTATTTTTGACAACAATGCATTCCAGGTCAGTCCCAGTGTGCAGGTTCAAAGCTATATACGTGCATGGCAGTGTCACGAAACGTTTCAAACACATCAGCAACCAACAAGACACCTGTACACATATACAAATCGTGATAGTCACCCATGTTTTGTTTTATTTAGAATGCGGACCAAATTGAGAATGCTCGTAACGGCAATGAATAAAACGCCTCGATTGGTGGTAACTGAGTTTCATAAAATTTAACCATGTCACTCATGTATGGATACACACCTTTTCTCGTCAGAAAGTCTGTGTTGGTTGGACAGTATCGACGAGTTATTGCAAAGTTTCTGCCTCTAGAATGCTCACTAACTTATCCAAGGACGAAAGCAGAAACTGGAACGAATCGATGAACTGTAGTTGGCATAGCATACATGTTATGTATTTTCCCATTTTTGGGTGGATAACGCTTATTGGTGCCGTTGATATCGGGGATAATGACTTCATTATTAAGTTTTGGTTTCCTGAATTCTCAACTGTAGATTGCATGCGTTGTGTGAGGCTCTTTTTAGACAGCTTTATTGAACTATTTTTGTTTGATTTTCTTTTTACAAAGCTAAAATACTTAAATGTTGCATGAAAGGCACCATTTCAATGTATGTGAACATACATATACACTAATCTAGTCTTTCACAAGACGAACTAAATGCATTGCTTATTTATGCATTGAACTACTTACTATTCATACGTCTGCAAGAAAATCAAAGGTGGATATAGGACACACGGTACTAAATGTGTTATAAAATGGGACCCAGTCTGGAAATTGGAGAATCTAAAATAGAGTATATATGAATTTGGCTGGCCATGATTGGTTAATAAAGTAAATTATTGTTTTAAGGAACAATGAATCTTTTGAGAGTTTATCTTAGTTGTAACTGAAAAACAGAGATATTGTTTTAATTGATGGAATTTCAGTTCTTTCACAGTCTTGAGTTTGGAATACTCATTACTGAAATTAGCACCTACCTCTGAGGTACGGAATTAAAAGCACATGTTTCAAACATATGTATGTCCAGAAAATGCCACGGTTCATATCCTTTTCTCTAAACAGGAGTTGACGTTCAGGTTTAATCTATACTGATAAATAAAGGTTCGATCATAAACACTCATAAATTTAAAGATTTTAATTTTTAATTTCATTTTGTTTCGTATAAGTTTACTATGGAAACTGAATTAGTACCGTGGGTAGCCTTTATAGTAAGTGAATACATTACCAGAGGTATTTGGATTAAATGTTTCTATGTTGTTCAATATGGCTTAATGACCTGCACGGGCAATTCAAACCTATCAAAGGCGAGTTTACCCAGATGTCGCTTTTATTTTTAAGGCGGGTCTTAGTTATCACTAGTCCAATAAAATTCCGATAAAATAAATTGCTTATTCAAAATATCTGTATTCAAGGTTTTACTTACGTTAATAACATTCATAACTGACCTTGGTGGAAACCTTACCGGCGTTGGTATGTAAATTGATCCACAAAACGGTTAATATGTAGAAAGACCATCTCGGTCCTGTATTTTTATTACGTCTCGAGAATGTATTTTTGTTTTGTTGATGTCATCAATTATGGTACTGAAGTCGTTATGTTTCATGACTGCGCATGCACCGCTGTGATTCTACAGTGTAATAGGTTTAAATCAATCCTGATAGCGACTTAGCAGCATAATCTGATCCGCATCAAGGACAATGCCTGATTTAGCTCCAGAGTAATTAAAGTTTTGTAACACGAATGTGATCCCAGGAATCATGTTGTTTTTTAACAGTAGTTGAACGTTTTTAGTTGGTTTGTACGTGGTTAAAATAATTGCCACATGATTTTCTAACTTACCAGTACGCGTAGGAAATTTGAGTTTAAGTGCTTGTTATTGCTCTGATTTTCCACTAACATACAAAGCAGCCTCGATAGCAATATCAGATGCAATACGTTATTTTCATCCATTATTCGGCAACGGTGTTTTTGATTCACAATAAGACGACAGTTTTGCTCAAACTCGTACATAAATAGCATATGTCAACTCTTCTTGCACCTCTTGGTAATTTTATATTATGTTCGCTTGCAAACTGTTTTAGTTCTTTAACCCTAGTTGTTGCTGTTGCAGCAACTAGTGTTATATTAGTGATCGGTGGTGAAGAAGGTTGATTCAGTGCAGGGTAACGATAATTCAAGCATGTCAGCTTTCGCATACGACTTGGTATTTGCAGTCCTTCCTGTTGTGCGATTTGCTTTAGCTGTAACATGCTATGTATGCTTACATAATGGGAATCGCTTTTCTAATTAAGAAGTTCGTCCAAACATTATTTTAGTGTTTGTATTTTACCAGCATCAGAAAGTGCGATTCCTTTGATACTAGGTATTATTTGTTCAAGTGTGTTATTGCAATCACAAGAACGTGTGTTTTGCACACCTGATATTATTCACGAACTTCCATATGACCTACAGAGTTGATTACGCGATTTGACACTAATGCTACAGTTTTAGATATGGTACGTAATATTAACATATGTGTTTTACAGTATTCATTGTGGCATGTTCTGCCGCAGAGGTCATATTTTTCATGACATAAGTCTTTGCATTTGTTAGTGTCCCGTTGGGTGGAAGTTTATCTAATTGACCGTAAATACATGACATATCGACATTTATTGTGATCTTGAATGTGTATTAAAGTCTTGTCTGCCCCAATAAGCTCAATTGATCCACTACAGAGCACTGCACCAGATCGCACAATACCGTCTGGAGCATCAAAGCTTGTGATTCTAGGCGTGTTAAAGCTTTTGTATATCTCAGAAATGGTGTTTGCTTCTCAGGACATAGAAAGGGGTTCATAAAATCCCGACCATGGGTTAGTGGATACCATAAATGAGTATGTTTATTTTTGGTTTCTCATAGCAAAATCCCTTTGTTAGATAAAATATCTTTCAGAAAGAAGTCCACGTAAATAACCTCAAATGATCCATCGTTGAGTACATATTGAGTACAATGCCAACATTAATTTTGTTAGACTGTCATACGTACTCAATAAAGTTCAACGTCTTGTAAATTTCATAAAACATCTATGTGATTTATGCTTGAATACAATCAATACTAAGTTCCTCTAATTCTCACACTGCTTCTTTTCTGCTTCATTGGAAAATCGATATGTTACATTCAAACAATACAGCGATTGAAGTTTCTCTGCCCATTCTTTATATCCAGTCGTTTGGTAATTTAATATCATTTCTAGAGACCTCATTAAATCTTGTAAAATATTTTTGAGTCAATCGGATTTTTTGCGAACATATGTCCTATTAATTATGTAATGTAAAAGGAGATTTCTCCGTCTAAACTGTGCTTTTGAATTATTTCTTTGAAGTTTTGGCACTCGACTACGTGTAAGCTGTTCATATGAGTTAGTCAACTAACGTGTGCAGACAATATCGGTTTCAGATATGATTCAAAGATTATGGTGCCACGCAGCCATTACTGAAATCTACTTTACAGCATTAGATCTGACTTTCACTTTTCACATCCACAGGCTAGATTCTGTAGTCTCCCCACTTAATAAAGAAAACGTTTGTCCGAAATTTGGATTGGAACCAGTGACATGTGTTTGACAGTACGGCTCAGTAGCTGTCACGGATATGGGCTGTATTCCGAGTGTAAATGTCAACCAAGTATTTGATGTTAAGGATTCGTTTTGAAAGCACATATTGAACTTCTCCCTTTATCACGTAATGTCAAAAATATGTCATTAAAATTATGCAGCAGGTAATGGTAAGAATAAATAGTAATTGTAGGCCGACCGGATATATCCAGCTTTTTCACTATAAATATTTCAGTTATTTTTCGATATTACGAAAGCTGTTTTTGATTCGACCACTACATCACCCATTATAATAAAACTTTTGGCCAATACACTTATCTGTTAAATCTGTTAATACTGGCCGTATTTAATTTAGCAAGACAGTTGAGGTTCTTCTTTGTTTAGTAAAAGCGGCAATATTTAACGATATGTTATAATTAATTGTACAAACGTATTACATAAGTCTGTAATTAAACTTAGTATGAATTCGTTATGTGGTGCTTCGAAGTCGCATGAAATTTTATCGCAGGGGTAGCAGCTTGCCATGACACAATCTTATTCTATGTTTTACATTAGTCTCAACAAGTCTAGCGATTCATTTTCAATAAGAAGAGAAAGTAGTCTCAACAAGCCTAGCGATTAAGTAGAGAAAGATATTCTACTTTGATAGTGACATGAATAGGTGACACCAAACGGACACCAATCACACATAACCTAAGCGAATGCTACTCCTGAATCTATTTTCCTCATTCATCCGCAGCTACGCGACTAGAAGTTAATACATTCAAAGAGGAAACCTTATAGGCAGTTTGTTGTAAGTGTAACAAGGAAATAGTTAAACAAAATATGCGCCATAAAATAAAATACTTGAATCTATAAACAGGTTATCTGAAATTGAATCAACTCCGATGGCCTTCAAGCGCTAACTAGAAAGGCAAAATTAATAGAGTTAGCAAAATGACAGACTGAAACTGAAACCAATACTCTGTTTTCATCACCATTTAATATTTATATTCTAATTTACTTATGTGTTGATATCTGCATTCGGACGCAAGCTTTACATGAGAACCAATTGGCAGGTAATTTTGCACGGTTGTACATGTGTAGCTATTACGAAGTTATTGCAAAGGTAACGAAAATCTGCAAACACTATATGAACGCATAGTAACATTATTTTGTGTCATACAAAATTTGACATACATGTAATCAGGAAATTACATTGTGATTATCCTATAATTATTAATCAATCCCAGTTTGGATGAAATCTGTATGTAAGATACTACGAGTCGCTGGTACACATGTGTAATATAATTAATTTAGTTAAAAATATATAGCCAAGAAACTATATATTCATTATAAAAATATAGAATTGTCTCTGTGGTCAATTTAAGCTTACCCTCGCTAAGCTAAGGGGGGTCAATCAACCTCTTTCTATTTGTAGAAAGCCGAAATAGTGATCGAAGAAAGGCCCTCTTGTGGATCAAATAATTATTGTCCATATTACGCAATTAAGCTGACCCAGTGAGACAACTCGTGACTTGTGTTCGTATTGTGACGGAATAAATACGGAATTGAAAATTGTAAAATATTTATGCATTATATATCAGCAAAAATATACTTAGGTTTCGTTGCTGCGAACATCGTTGACCGATGGTGGTTTATTTTGAACATCAGCTGTTTCAAAACACTGAGTTCGGTTTACCCAATGCTGCACGCGCAATGTGCATGCAGTGAGAAATTAAATTACCTTGGGTTCTCCGACTCTGGATTTTCACAACCAAGGTACTTATAAATTCTTCTTGTCTTATCACAAGACAAAGATTTGTTAAAGAAATTTACAACTTTCCTTTAGCAATCTTCAGCTATAGAGATATGTGAAATATACATTTATAACTTCTATTGCTATGTGCTGTATGTGATATAATCGTTTTATATAGTGAATATTTAAGAATGTATTATTAAGAACTATGTTACTTAACTACATGATATCAGAGAGATTATAGTCTGTCTCAAGTTAGTAGGTTTTATAAGTGAACACATTGTACTAAAATATACGTGTAATGCGTTAAAGGAGAGTAATTTTCGAGTTCTTAAATTCAATCACACTATTTTTAATGTACGCACATGGCAATTATAATAATCTCGCACCGTATTATCATGAAATAATTTAAGTTAAACGAAGCCAATTCATGCGTGCGCATGTGTAATGTATATTATCGCAGTATTCTACACCGCGTCTCGTGTAGCTCAATCAATATATTTATGTTTCGTTTTGACTTGGATTTTTAGAACTCAGTGGAGTTTTGTGGAACCTGGATGAAAGTGACAACGGTAACGTTAGCTAGGAAGACTATTCGTTCAATCGCAGTGAGGGACCAAAGCTTTGGGACTTACGTGTCTGCATGGAATATGGAAGCCCTCGAGGGAATCATTCGGCAGAGTGGGGGGGAGCTGTCCGTGTCTGGTTGCTCCTTGACTATTGAATGAGAGCGTTGAAACCGGAAATGCATAGTGAATGCGATACACGTGTTCACGTTTCGAGTCAATATTTTTAATATCATTATCCCAATGTAACCAATATAGAAGTGAAAATCAATTAAACGAACAGATTACTAATGGAAGAACCGTACATCGTTTATATATATATATATATATATATATATATATATATATATATATATATATATATATATATATATATATATATATATATATATATATATATATATATATATATATATATATATATATTAAAATGCTGAATGACAGAAAAATAAAGATGTTGTACAGAAAAACGAAAATAGAATGTTATAATCTGCAGCATTATATCATCTGGTTATACTGATCTCTTGACGCTGAATTTGTAAATATACGTAACGATTGTATTAACGAAAATATGTATACATCATATATTGAACTTGTATGCTGAGATCAAAGTCCATGAAGAAGAAAAACTTGAAGGAATAGTAATTATTGATTTTGTGAAGGAATTGTTGATAAATCTTTGACAATATTTCTTATTTTGATCAAATCCGACGACGAAGATGAATCAAGCTCAAGGAACGAATAATGCACTATTCGAATATTGTCCAGGGTAACAAAAATTTGATTAAAGAGAGTGAATGCTTAGGTTATAAAAATTGTAACAGAATGAAGCAAAACAATATTAATTCTAAGGTTCAAGGAGTGTAATTATTGTTATAATCTTTTGACATAACAAAACTGAAAAATTTCTTTTGCTCACACTAAATTTGACTATAAATACATTTTAAAGTAATGTTTAAAATATGAATCATTTTAGCTAGTATGTTTTCACTCCAAATGTAATTTCTCAAATTATCACAAGTACATTTGATTCATTCTGGCCTTGTGATTGCATGAGGGACCCCGACAATGCTTTCTTGTTTATTAGTTTCAATTTGGTGAATCGTGTGCGTTTTTTGACATAAATAATTAGTACCAATATATAACACACGCTGAACTTAAAAACAGCACAGTTTCTATAATGGACGCGTATCGTGCTTTAATTGAAGAATTTATAACAATTCGGTTACAGAAATGACACACTGGCCACTTGGAGAATTTAACATTAGTCCTTCGCTTTAACGTTAATTATGGCCCTCTGGTGTCATCTGGAAATGTAATGTTAAAACGTTCTATAGGTTTAATATTAGATGACATTTTATGGTTTAACGGGGAATCCTGAAAACTTCCATGCAGTCAATATTGGATACAATGTGATGTCGCGATGATAAGTCCAAATTAGCGTTCGATCACTTGAAATAAAGCGCATCGTGAGAAATATCTGATATCTCTCTTTTAAAAAAATGTCTGGGGTTTAACTATGTGTTATACCAATATGGCAAACTGAAGACCAAATTGGTTAGATGCTTTGAATAGAAAGGCTTCCATTTTTGCATTTTACCATAAAAAATGATCTTATCGTTTCAGACTTGATTTGCACAGGACAAACAATATGAATTTGCCGCTGCAACAAATGTGATGTTTACGTATGCACTGGCACTTGACTATAATGTCGTTGGATCATTGGAAGAATATGATAAAATGTTTGGCCCACAGCATCACAGTTATTGTTATTCGATGAAGTCAGAGAGTCAAATTTCCCCATAAACCTTTTTTATCAACTAGCTTCACGAAAATTACAAAAGTGGCTTTAAAAAAAGTGTAAGTTATAGAATCATGATGTATGATTTCGTTACTAGGTCGATGGAAAATGCCAACAGATTTTCTTTTGGGACTCTCAGTACGCGGTATGACGGAAAGTACTGAATTGTTTGCGCTTGAGAACGACGATGGTCACTGCTATGTCCCACTCTCACATTAGGGAACTATTGTAAGATATTTTATAGAAGCATGTTTGTAGTAGGTGACCTCCCTACTTTTGTCATCTTCTGCTCGGTAAAACAAGTTTAAATGAAAACGTTCCTACCAGTGGTAAAATTTTATAAACTGCTCATGGATTGTCATAAAGAAGACGTTGGAGATAAAAACATTCTAAACACGAGTCATATAGGCATGCGTGTGTTTGTATATAGGTTTAAACGTATGTGTTTATGTATATAGATGTGAGTATATGTATCAACGTGTGTATCTGTGTATAAAAGTATGAGCGTCTATGGATACAAGCGACCGCTCCGGTGGCCTAGTGATTAGAGCGTCCACCTCGGATGCGGAAGGTCGTGGGTACGATACCCGGTCTAGTCATACCAAAGACTTGCAAAAATGGTACGAACAGCTGCCTCGCAAAGGCGCTCAGAATTAAGAGTTCAGTGTTTGGACTGATCGGCCTGGTGTCAGGATATTGTGACTGGGTGTGACATGATGCTACATGTCTGCGGTATGTTGCCCCAAGTGTTAGACATCACTTTAAAACTGTCACACTGCAGACATCGTAGCGATATGACTGAAAAGGTGTTAAAGCTACGTTAAATCCAAATCACACACACACACACACACACACACACACACACACACACACACACACACACATGTATAAAAGTGTGTGTATCTATGTATCAACGTTTGCATATGTTTATCAGGGTGTCGTGTGTATGTCATATATAAATGTAATCTTTGCGTTCATAAACGTGTGTCTATGTATAAACACACACACACACACACACACACACACAAATGGTTGCTGAAATGACAAATTCGTTTACACAGGCTAATTTTACTCAGTTTTAGCTCCTTCTGGGTCTATGATCTCCTTTTCAAAATTAAACGATACGAGAAAATAAAGTGCATTAAAAAAATAATACACGAAACATATTGGGACAGTTAAAATGTAAGTAACTATTGACAAATACACGAAACATATTGGGACACTAAAAATGTAAGTAACTATTGACAAATACACGAAACATATTGGGGCACTTAAAATGTAAGTAACTGTTGACAAATACACGAAACATAGTGGGACACTTAAAATGCAAGTAACTGTTGACAAATACACGAAACATATTGGGACACTTAAAATGTAAGTAACTGTTGACAAATACACGAAACATATTGGGACACTTAAAATGTAAGTAACTGTTGACAAATACACGAAACATATTGGGACACTTAAAATGTAAGTAACTGTTGACAAATACACGAAACATATTGGGACACTTAAAATGTAAGTAACTGTTGACAAATACACGAAGCATATTGGGACACTTAAAATGTAAGTAACTGTTGACAAATACACGAAACATATTGGGACACTTAAAATGTAAGTAACTGTTGACAAATACACGAAAATGTTCTCACCTGCACAATTGCGCCATTTATAACTTCAATAGGTCATGATAAAAGTTTTTGCTAAAGTATTCACCCATAAAATCCAGTTTTGGACCATATTGTTGGACTACTCAAAGAACTCAAAAACGTTCAAAGTAGTGTAAATGACAGTGTATTTGAAAAAATAAAATAAAGTTTTATGTGTTAAATTAAACATAAATGACTGAAAATAATCTAAGTAATTATTAATCCAAAAGAAATGCTGATTGTAGGGAAAATGTTATAATACAAATATAACAATTTAGATCAAAATATATAATTGTCTTTTACATATATATTCTGCGTGACTGTCCAGATTACCTTAGATCAAAAGAACAAGCAACGCTTTTAGCGGACAGGGTCAATACTGGTTTCTAATAGATTATCAAGAGAGAAAAGGTTACAGAACGGTATATGAGGGATAATACGAGTTAAGAATATTAATGGGATGTGTATTTCGTCCTAAACTGTGTCTGGACAAAAGGGACATATTCTTTCGCCAATGCTCCAATTCTTGCATCTACCAGTTTCTAATATAAGCGGATACGTATTTAAGTGGAGACAGGTCAAAGACATTTCTTCATTAAGATCTTCAAATAGCGGTTCGATGGGTAACAACATTGATGAACATTAGATACGGGTTTTAGTTTACTTTTATGATTTTAATGCAACACTGTTCCTGAAAAAATATAGATAAACATTTTAAAATCCTTTTTGGAAAAAAACACGCTATATCTTGTAGACTTGGATTGTCACCCTGTATTAGGACAGACTTTTTAGTAAAAGTAATAAGATTGACATTTTCTCTAAATTGTATTATAAAAAAAATTGTCACTAATTTATACTGAAATAATTTTCTACTAAAATATATTAAGATTAATTTAATTTATATCTATATCACAACTATATACTATTTTAATAAAGTTGAGCCCTCACAAGGAAAGGCAAAATTCGCTTGCATTGTACATTACTCTCTGTATTGCAAGTCAGCAAGAAATATACTCTGTGCAAGCCACATAGATTACAGACTATATATTCGTGGAATTCTAATTTAGTGACTACATTGGAAACCCAGCAAACTTTCTGTCGAATGACGTAAAACAATATGGACGTTCTTGTGTAATAGGGATGAGAGCATCTTTCTGGCCAGTGTCACGGAATTGTGTATGACTGGTATCAATATGTATATGTGGTCAAAAATGTACTAGGGTTTCGCTGCCGCGTACAGCGTCACCGATAGTGGTTTATTAATTATCGGCTCTAGTTATTTCGAAATAGTGAGCGAAACTCAGGCCATGCTGCATGTGCGAATTGCCTGCAGTTTAAAAGTCTAAGTACCTAGCTGCACATATTGGTCACAACTAGGGTATATTATAGAGCTAATTCTCAGTAAACATCACATCACGTCCAGTATTGTCAGAATGCTATCCACTTAAAGGAAGCAAAACTTTCAACTAAAGAAGTAAAATAGATTTAAGATTGTATTCTTATCGCTATTCGTTTTATATGACATAATTGTTTTATATATCAGATGTTTTAGTATTTATTCTAAATTCTACAGAATAAATACCTAGGTTATGCAGCGCCATGATATTAGTAATACTATAGTCTGCTTCGAGATAGCTTTTTGTTGTAACTGATCAGACAAATTGAGTTTAATTATACGCTGCAAGCATTGAACGTTTAATGTCAATGGATAACGAATTAATGTGCGCGCATGCGCAACATATATGCCTGTAAAAGTACTTAACCGTGTCATATGTATTACACGGTTTAATTATAATTTTAGCTGACCGTGTGTGGGGCTTGTCTATGCTGCCCGTGTGTGGTGTCGTGTTGTGGTGCCTTGTTGTGGTGCATGTGTATGGTGCTTTGTGTATGTTGCCTTTGTGCATGCTGCCTTTGTGTATGCTGCGTTATATAAATGTATTATATATAATCGGGTGATGTGAAGTCGCAGAACTGTGTGGTTTCTTGTGACGTATACGCTGAGTCTGGTGACGTTGGTTCAGAAGAGTGTACTGGTGTTCTCGATGCGAGGGACCAAGGCTTCGCGACCATCGGGTCTGTGTTGAACGTAAGGGCTCTCGAGGGATCCTTCAAACAGACAGGGGGAGTGAACCATGCGTGGCAACTCCGCAACCATTGACTAGAGCGGGTGGAACCGGAGATACATCTTGGATGTCAATTGGACGCCACGATAGTTATTAAATAACTGTTCAATAATATAGCTATTACCATCTGAGCAAATATTTCACATTTATGTATCAACTTCGTTATTTGAACGATAAATTTATAATTTCATATTTACATCGCAGTTTCGTTATTTGAACGATAAATTCATAAATTCATGATTTCATATTTACATCTCAGTCTCTTTATTTGAACGATAAATTCATAAACTCATAATTTCACCTTTACATTGCTAAATCGTTAAATGAACGATAAAATCAATACATACATGCCTTTACTTCGGTAAGTCGTTATATGAACGATATAACCAAAATAACAGGCATTTACATCTGTCTCGTTATGCGAGCTATTTTTGTATTCGTTGATCGGTTAATAAGATGTTATTCACGGTAGTTTCAAATACCTTTCGTTGAAATCATCCTTTGAGGTTTTATTTCATTGAGTTACTTGTTGTTGATAGTTCCATGTTAGGAACCTTTTAATTTTTCCTTTTTTTTAGTTTATAATGGTGTCAGATTCGTTTTACATTTAAACTGCGTTTATAAATACATGTAAACATCTTATTAACGCAGTTGTTTTCGGTGTTTCCACTAATTCAGTCCCAATCCGGCTTCATCCTGTGACAGCTAGGATGAAGTATACACGGTATATCCAAGGGTAGCAATATTTGGTCGTGTGGTTGCGCACAGATTACACATAAAAAGCGGTACAGATTGTGCACTGTTAGTTTTTTTTTCATTCTGAAGCTAGAAAGACTCGCCTCTCTGATTACAGATCCCGTACCTCATTCCTCAGACGTAGCTGTGTTTCGTCGTCGTAGTGACACCTCTTTTAAGGAGCTTTCTCTCTCTCTCTCTCTCTCTCTCTCTCTCTCTCTCTCTCTCTCTCTCTCTCTCTCTCTCTCTCTCTCTCTCTCTCTCTCTCTCTCTCTCTCTCTCTCTCTCTCTCTCTCTCTCTCTCTCTCTCCATTCTGGCCTTCGGAAATTAGCACGACCAAAGGTTTATGAGAACACCCATCTCATAAAAGTTCTCATAAAACCTGCATTGGTGTACGGTCACGTTTAGATACTGACATACTGTTACATTTAACGTAGGGTTAGAAATGTTCAAAGTTTCCTTGGAAGCTCAATAGAATATTATAAAATTTAGCTCTTCAGGTTTCTCGTTTTTATTCAAACCGATGTGACTGTATCTGGTTCCCGAACACAGTAGGTTTTCATAGGGTTGCAATATTCCAGTTCGAATGTCTGGATTCTTGGATACATCGCACAGGTAATATTTTGTAATATTTTAATATTTTAAATACTGTTTTAATCTGTCTGTCTCGCATATATATATATATATATATATATATATATATATATATATATATATATATGTGTGTGTGTGTGTGTGTGTGTGTGTGTGTGTGTGTGTGTGTGTGTTATTAATATCTCTCTCTTATCAGGGGAATTCCCATCATTTTTCAAAACTGCCATCGTAAAGGCACTGCTGAAGAAACCAACACTGGACCATAACGATTTAAAGAACTACCGCCCAGTTTATAATCTCCCATTCATATAAAAAATCTTACAAAAGGTTGTTCTAACTCAACTTGTATCTCATTTAAATTCAAACAGTCTTTTTAGCAATGTACAGTCTGCATATCGCCCTTGCCACAGTACGGAAACAACTCTTCTGAAAGTATTTAGTGACATTCTCTCTGCTTTGGATAGTGGAAAGATTACAGTTCTCACTCTCCTGGATTTATCTGCAGCATTTGACACAATAGACCATGATATATTACTTCACCATCTCCAGCATGTATTTGGCATTCAGAATATAGCCTTACAGAGGTTCAAGTCCTACTTAGTCAACAGGACACAAATTATATCTGCAAATGGATTACACTCCAGCCCAGTCGACGTATGTTGTGGTGTTCCACAGGGATCTGTTCTTGGACCTATTCTTGGACCTGTTCTCTTCATTCTGTATACTCAGCCGCTCTCAAGTGTCATAGATCATTACCCAGTGTCGCACCAGTTGTATGCTGATGACACCCAAATATACAAGTCTAGCCACCCAAACGAAGTTGATGCTACCATCCATGGAGTAGAGAAGTGCATTTCGGATGTGAAATCATGGATGACATGTAACAAGCTGCAGATGAATGATGATAAAACTGAGGCTATTCTGATCACAACACAAAGACTTTCTCCTTCACATCTTTTACCTCAGACAATAATTATCAGCAACACCAACATTAAATTTTCACAGTCAGTACAGAACCTAGGCGTTACTCTAGACAGTACTCTCACATTGCACCAACATGTCATGAACATATGCAAGGCTGCATATCTTGAATTGAGAAGCATCAGTTCCATTCGTAAATATCTTTAAGTTGATGCCACTAAAACACTTGTGTGTTCATTAGTACTTTCAAGACTGGACTATTGTAACTCAATTCTGTCTGGTTCGTCACAATATTTACTCCAGAAACTTCAACAATTTCAAAATACAGCTGCACGGATCATCTTTAGAGTACCTCGATCAGAGCACACCTCACCACTGCTTTGTACCCTACACTGGCTATCAATTCGATACAGAATCAAACACAAAATTTGTTCTCTGTGCTATGTTTCAATGACAGACTCCAGTTGAACATACCTATCTAGCCTCACCCATGTCTATACACCAGCTAGATCCTTACGTTCTTCTTCTGATAATCGTATACTCATTATTCCCAAAGTGAAAACAAAGTCATATGGACAACGTTTGTTTCCACACCAGGGCCCGACGACGTGGAACGAATTGCCCATTGAAATTAGACACAAAGATACAGTGGTTCCTTTCAAGATAGCTCTTAAGACTCACCTGTTTCGACTGCAGGGACAAATTTAGCGACCTAATCATGTTTTGTATCTTATATGTTTTCAGCATGTTTGTTATGTTTTCCAATTTTATTGTTTTTGTCATTTATTGTTCTGTAATGTAGTCAAGTCATATCATTATTGACATTGTAAAGCGCTTAGAGCTTCAAAAGATTAGGCGCTATATAAAGTCCTCATTATTATTATTATTATTATTATTATTATTATTATTATTATTATTATATATATATATATATATATATATATATATATATATGTGTGTGTGTGTGTGTGTGTGTGTGTGTGTGTGTGTGTGTGTGAGCAAAATATATCGTTTGCTTTTTTAGTTTTTATGTTTGTATCTATGCATGTAGTATGTCAAAGAATTGAAAGGCAATTGAGAGGCAAGCATATGTTCAGGATGTTGACGTTATATTGCGTGTAACATAGCCAATTTAGTTCCCTATCTGTAATGATTAGGTTATTCGAGTTAAGAGTGATGTCGGAGGTAGAGAGACGGACGGATGATTCGTGACACTAATGATTATCACTATAATTGGATCATTAAATAGATTTATGGTGTACAAACAAACTAATAATACACGTAAGTTCGCAGACACACTGTCACAAAATGTTTAACTTATACACTGAAATATTAATACATATGTTTCAAATCACAATAAATTTCCAGAAAGATTTGCAAATTTATTTTAGCATTTGATCAAGTATAATTAGTTATAAATACAAATTAATTATAAAACTAATACAAAATAACGCCCTCTTGGTGTGTAGACATCAAAGTAGGACCTTCTTTGCCAGCAGTATACTGCGTAATAGTTGTCTCAAAAGTAGACCTATTTTGCAAACGATATTATTAAGGGTCAGATCAATATTTAAAGTGGTTGTGCCCAATTCCATATCCACGGTATCTAAAGTCGTCCCAATCGTCCCAACGATCATCCCAATCGTCCCAACGATCATCCCAACGATCGTCCCAGTCATCGCCCCAACCAAAGCCGTATCCGCCATAACCTAAAAAAAAATATAACCAGCAATGCATGGTAATATCTCAAGCACAAACACGCATGCACGCACGCACGCGCACACACATCCGCAATAAACTGGTTATCTCACGAGACTTATATTGTTACAATATGAAATAGTGTCCAGAGTAAGTTATTACCGTACTGCAATCATTTCCGTGTGGCGTCTTGTTTTGTATATTCAGTAGTGTCCATTGTGTGCTATTTTTATTTCATTATATGATATGGATAATTGTAATTTGGACTTAACCTTGTCCAAAGTCAGGTTTCCTCTCTACCTGACTTGACTCATTGATTTTACTTTTGTAAATAATATATTTATTTCCGTCTGAGTCTAGAACATTGGAAATTGCCCGGTCTACCTTTTGCTTACTACATTTTATATAATATTATTAGGAACAGACCTTCTCACTATAATTACGATTTTAGCTTGCAAACATTTGTAACCTTAATGAATTAATTTTTTTATTAGCAAATATGTTATTTTTCAGTAAATGTTTATCGTGATCTGAGGTCAAATAGAGGACTGTATAATCTTGTTTTTCTAGAAATTAGTCATTCATGTTGTAAGATCCAAGCATAATCAGTTGTATTATTGTTGTGTCAAGTATTTAATTTGTGCTGGAATTTATTTATTCAAATTAATTAATTCAAGTTATTTTTTCCTGGAAATATAAAGTGCTCAAATATAACATTCTCGGAAGACTTAGATCCATAGTAAAATTAAGATAAAGATATATTCTTGGATTGTATTATTGTGATTCAACAAAAGACTGCTGGCACATCAGTACAACATATGACAACGCAGGCACGTCAACACGTACAGCCTTGCATTTATTTTGGAATACCACTAAAGTTTCTTCAGAACTTTAATCAGCAGATCTTGTGTTAGAAATTCTAAGATTATTTGATTCTCAGTACCTTAAGTTCTTTTGGCATTTTTCACTTTGTATCCAAGGGGAAAAAAATATTTGCTGAATTATACAATACTTGTAAGTTTTCGCTCTTTTCTATAACTTCGTTTCATACTATGGAGTCGTGTTACATTTACTGTAGTTCATCAGAAGAATTCTGTAAGTTTGTATATTTACCAAGATATCTTCCACCGTAGTTTCCAAGGTTGAATCCACTATATCGGTAGACGCCATTTGAAAGGCCGTATCCAGCATACCCTCGCCCGCCGTACCCAACGTGTCCTAGTCCTACATTTCTACGAGACCATCCTCCGAAACCAACCAGCCCGCGGAAACCTCCACCTGCATCGGAAATAACTATAAATAACTTATATTCATGGATATATTTCTATAAGTATTTATAGAGGGGGAGGTAGCTTTATTCGATTACACGACCAGCTCCATGCAGCTGTTCTAGCACAATTTAATGTAAGACTTGAAAATGATTAGGTGTATTTTGAAATTCTTGCACAGAATATCACTATACCACATAGATCAAGCAATCCTTCCTGACCTTGGGCATGGGGTGGGGAACAGAACGCAAATTGCAATATGACTGTCCGATATAATAAAGATGGTTGCTGTGTGAATAAATCTCACCTCTCCTCTCACTAATATATTACAGTATATCATATTTGTCAGATCATCACTTTAAAATATGTATAAAGTAATTGACAATAAATAAAAATAATTATTTTTCCAAAAAGCAGAGAGTGAAAATGGTTTATACAGTTTTGCCCAAAATTGCCAAGGGAACTATTCCATCGTGTCCCGAACAAAAACAGGTGGTTGATTTTATTTTGCATCAAGAAAAAGAGGGATTAAAATAAGAGTTAGATAATTGCTGATTTTAAGAATACAATAATCAAATAGAAAAAACAGGGTTTTCGAGTATAGAATCACAGCGACGACAACTTTATTGCAAATAATTAAATATTAAAATCCTCAGCACAAAATAAGCTCCGACTAGTTCATACCATAAATGTTTGATTTCGCGCTCAAGAATAAGAGATTCGTAATTATTGACTTAATGTCAATTTTATTGACATGTTCCCCAATTGTCATAAGACTGATTGCGGCTCAGACATACTATAATTTTCTTATTTATAAAAGAGAATGGTTTATATCCATCGTTTCTAAAATGCATAAAGTTCGAACATGTGATGTTATTCTTTCCACTTTCTTATATTTATATGGACAATTTATATGGACATACAACATTATCGAATATCAGCTATGTGAAGTATTGAGATAATACGCAATCTCAAAAATATTTTAACTATCAGTAAAACAAAATGAGGAAACCTTTTAAATGGAAATTGCAATCTTATATCTCTAGTTCTAATCTGAAATTGTCACTTACCTACGTTGGGCCTGTTGAAAACACCGCCGATTCCCCCTACTGGTCTATAGTAACCCTTTTTCGCTGGCCAGTGGGCCTGGGTCACCAGAAAAAGCGCCGATAGCAAGCAAAACTTGAACATGACAGCACCCTATGCTAGTCCTGGAAGACACAAGATAGGTCAAAATTGGACATTGCGAGACAACGTCTGTACATTTGGAAAATGTGTGTGTGTGCGTGTGCTGGGGCTGTATGGGGATCTTGCTGGCTAAGAAGATAAAAATGGACATG